>JBBJLR010050849.1:0-11745 GCA_037577145.1 Brachypetersius gabonensis
CATCCTCCTCCCAACACACTCAGTCTTTCCTCAGCATCCTCCTCCCAACACACTCAGTCTCTCCTCAGCATCCTCCTCCCAACACACTCAGTCTCTCCTCACCATCCTTCTCCCAGCACACTCAAGAGTCTCTCCTAAGCATCCTCCTCCCGACACAATCAGAGTCTCTCCTAAGCATCCTCCTCCCGACACAATCAGAGTCTCTCCTAAGCATCCTCCTCCCAACACACTCAGTCTCTCCTCACCATCCTTCTCCCAACACACTCCAGCTCTGCTTCCTGTATTTTTGTCAGGGATCTATCTATAACAGTCAAATAACATGGACAACAAATAATAAACATACGATCCTTGTCTGACTCATCATGTGATTTGTCTCAAGGCACATAAGTCATTATCACAACATTACATTCAGTCACAGTCAGAGTTGGAGCCCCTGTGGACATCATCCTCACATCATCAGTTACAAAAGACGGTCCTCATCAGTCATTTAAAAGAGCCAGCTAGTTCTTGAGTGACACATAGCTACAGAACACTTCTTCTTCAGCTCATGAATGGAAGCAATGTTAAATTGCACAAGGTAAAGTGGTCCCTTATGTCACGCGTGAACACACCACAGCACATCACACACAAGTTCTTTCTCTGTATTTAACCCATTCACCAAGCACTGGGCTGCCACCAGCAGGAAGCACCCTGTGTGGGGTACCTTGCTCAAGTGTACATCAGTGGTGCCACTAGCAGTTCTGAGATTCAAACCCACGACCTTCTTACCATAAGGGCAATTCCTAAAATAATCGGCCATTCGTTGTCCTTAAAAAATGATATTAATAATAGACCTGTTTCTGCACAATATAGGAGCTGTACTGAGTCTACTGCACAGCACCACACTCTGATTACCTGTGGATCATAAAGAGCAACTGAACTGCATGTCCCGAAGGCAATCACATCTCTCCGGCTCCAGGACAGGACATGAGGAGTCCTGTTAGCACTGCAGGCTACATGGCACGTCTGTAACACGGGGGCAGCCATGTCTGCTCTCTCTTTCCCAGCCCATCCCATCAGAGAAACGTTTTGTTGGTTCCTCTACAGTTAAAACGTTATACTTAGACTTTTACGAATACTAGACCTTATATTTTAAATTCTAAGCTTATGAACTATATTCATGGCAAATTAAACAAAAAACACAAACGAATAATAAAATACACCTTTTTTCAGACAATCGGTCCCTTTTTCCAGACGGACTGTAGTTCTGAACGGACAGAAATTGTAGTCCGTGATGCAGGTTGGAGAGGGGCTGCTGAGCGTTTGCCATGGAAGAAGCAGATCAAAAATCTCCATCCGTTATTGATCGATACTACACACGGTGGTACAAAACGGGTAATGACTTTTATGTTGTTTTCAGTGTTTAATCCCGGTAGCCTTAAAAACAAAGGAGATTTTAGGCTTTGTTTTGCTCCACAAAGTGTCGATGTATGCTAACAGTGGCTAATGCTCATTCACTTACAGAGCCGCTGTGAGTGTTAGGGGTTCAGTCTGTTTTACGCTATACATGTTACACTGAAATATACATGTTGTTTATTGGAAGTTAAAACTTTATAGAACTTTCATTCACTTGATATTATATGCATCAGTGTTCATATACTTACACACACATAAATATATAAAACTTTATTGATCCGGGGGATATTGCTTACATATATTTGCATATACACATGTCTATTTATGTGTTTTATATTGTACTTATACTATGCTGTAGATTTGTAGAGCTTTTGTTCTATTGTTCTGCTGCTCTGTCCACTTTCTGCTTGAACAATGCAAATTTCCCCCTTGTAGGACTAATACAGCTTTTCTTATCTGATCCTGTTGATAGGTGGTTGAAGAGGAATTCTGCTTATTTTTCCACCTTTTTGCACAGTGCAGATAGAGATGTAGAGTTGTTCAAGTGTCTTGATATGAAATGATGCAGTGTCAGAAATGTCAGTGACAGTAGTCTTGAACTATATTGAATCTATGTTTTCCTGAACCTGGCTAGTGCCTTGACAGCTAGAGGTATATCCTTAGGTCAGCAAATATATGAAGTGCATTGTTTAATCCACCTATATGTGGATTAAACAATGCACATTACAGATTTTCAGTCACAAGTGTAATACTAAATCTCCATTTAAATTAAGGTGTACGCTAATGTAATTTAATGTGCACGGCTGAGAAATGTGGCAGTTTAGATTTGGTGATGGTAGTGATATGACTGCAACACATCCAGCTATTTTATTTACAATCCAAAATGACCAAGGAACCTACACATCTTCTGAGGTCTTATAATGAAAAAGATGGTAAAATATTTGTAAATTAAGTGGGCTGGGGTGGGGTTTCTTTATAGCATCCTGCACATGCAAATTTGGCATGGATAGAGTTTAAGACAAAACAGTTTATGCCAAAAAAAAAAAAACAAGTCATCATGCAAGTTCTCAAACATCAGGGCATGTATTCATAATACTGACATGGCAATTTTCTATAGAACGGCACATTTCACATCAAAACACTAAATGGCTTCGTTTACGTGAAACAATTTTTTTAATGCATTAATAAAAGAAATTGCAATCCCTATTTAAAGGCTGTTAACACAGCAAGGCTTTATTTTACAGTGTGAGGGCAGTGAGGACTTGTTATTGTTAAAAAAAAAATCTGTAATTACTTGGGAACCCCAGTGTTTAATTGCATTCCATTTATGTCTAGATATGAAAGGAAAGCCATGTGAAGACCACTGCATTCTTCAGCATTCAAACCGGTAAGGGATATTTCTTAATTTTGGTTTCTCAGTGATAGATTTATTTGAGGGAGTCATCTAACAAAATCGTGTCATGGCAGAATCTGCGTTATCACTCTGGCAGAGTCTCACTCCATCCTTCAGAACGGAAGAAAAATCAAGAGCATCAACTACCGGATCAGTGATGGATGCAGCCGCCTGAACAACAAAGTATCTGGGAAGTCAAAGAGAGTGAGTGTCTTTTGCAACATCAGAGCAGCAGCCAGGTTTCGGAGCTTTAAAAGTAACAATTTGCTCAATGATTTCTGCAGGGGGGTCAGTTCCTCACTGAGTTTGCTCCACTGTGCAGAATAACATGTACAGACAACACAGAGTTCACTATTTTTAGGTGAGTTACACCTACTGTAGCCTTGTAGGCCTTTCCCAGAGCGCTCCACCCTTCGAAACTACCTTGACAGATGCTGCATTAACTGCATACATTAATGTTGAAGTTCTGGATCTTTTTTTTTTTTTTACTGTTTGGTTTATTTGCTTCATTTCTCACAGCTGTATCAGAGGGCGTCTGTTAGAAGTGAATGAAGATATCCTCAAGCGACCGGATCTCTTACTGGAGAAGGTAATGTTAAAAACTGCTGTTATATATACATTCCCATGCTCAAGTCAGTCACTACTCGAGGACTAGTGGCTTGGATCAGTCCTCAGTATCTGAGCGATATTTGACTTTGTATCACAGTTCAGCTTAGAAAAACTATAAAACTATTTTAAAAAGTTCATCGCAAGATAATGAAAAGTATTCTTAAAAACAGAATGAAAAATAACTTACTAAAAATGCAATGAAGTGTGTCATTACTGTAATGGACCTCAGACCACAAGTTTTGTTTGAGTCTGCAGTTTGAAAAGGGTGTGTAGATGTGTACCAGTGTTGCCTGTGCGCTCTGTAATTAAACATGTATCAGCACTCTCTCAGTGAGTCCAAAACAGATTCACAGTGAAACAGTAAAAACAAATTTCAAGTACATTTCTAGTTACTATCTATCCCAGATTTGATATAAATGCATCTTTCCCTTAGTTGCATGTGTACATGTTTAATACTACATGTTGTGTCCTTCTCTACTCAGCCCTCCACTGATGGATACATAGCAGTCATCCTGCCCAAACTTGAGGAGAGCAAGAGCATCACCAATGGCCTTCTAACTAGAGAACAATATGAGGATGTTGTCTCTAAACGGACTACAACAACCTGAGCCTTGCTGAGATCATTCTCACAGAAATTCTCAGGAAAGTTCCAGTTTTCTCCTAACAAAGCAGACCATTCTGTGAAGTCTGACTAGAACAAACACAGACATTGTGGTCATTATTTCTGTCTTTACTGGAGTTTCCATTTTTCTTTCTTTCCTTGTATTAGATGAAAAAGCGCTGCAATGTGAGGTATACAGGTCTTGGTGTACTTTTTTTTATTTTTTTTGCCTATGGGCATCCATACAAATATGTATTCATGGACTGAAGTAGTTTGCCACCTCCTGTAAACCGCATCAAAAGTTCTTTTTGACTTGCCAGTCGAGTCACTTTTGTATTTATTACCATGTCTGGGTGTGCACACATTCATGCAAAAGATTTATTTTTGTAAACACATAAATAAATGACACAACCATCAATACTTTAAGAAAAATAATGTATATTTAGGTTTTTCTTGGTTTAACAATCATTCAACCGTCAAAGGGATCAATGGTCCAAAACTAACTCCACTCCCAAGTTCATAGCTGCTCAGTCATCTCTAAAGCTTAGGGTTTGACTGCAGTGTACTTTCAAGAAAGGTTTCTCCAAGGTGCTAACAAAGTTTCAAACTACTTTCGGTGTCTGTCCACATCCATTTCTTCTTAACTGAAACGTTTTGGACTCCAGCTTATTGTATGTGGCCAAATAATGCTGAGTGAACCATGAGGCTTTGCGGAGGCCAGAATTGAAAGGTAGCAGAGGATTGTGCCAAATGAGCTGCTTGCTCTAAAGTACACACCAGTCAAGTCTATTGATTTTCATACTCAGGTTTCATTTTGACTGTTTAGAGTTAGCGTACCAGAACTTGACATCCATTATGGTTCAAGTAACAATACAAATCACAGTGACCTACAGGGCAGTCCACAACACAAGGCAGTTACTCTCACCACAAGTAAGCAAAAAAAAATCTGAAAAATCTTCCTCACTTTTGGATCAGAGCAAGATCCTTTACCATTTCCTTTTGGTAAATGATCGCTGGAGGCGCCCTTTTAAACACAGTAATGCTCGGCACATTAAAAATGCGAAGTCTGTGAAATGTCGCCTTGTGGCTTTGCGGTTGCAGTCCGTCAGCAAGCCCACTTGGAGAAAAATGATCATAACATAGAACATATTTGGCGTCAACTTGTAAATGAGGCAGATACTTTAAATACAGTGAGTGTGTCCTACATTGAAATGATTGAGGTGTCTTTCAGTTGCATTTCAAAATAGGCTATTCTGTTAACACAATACATGATGATAAATTATACACTTCATTTTAATGGTAGCGTGCTCACCAGCCACTACACACAACAGTTTGAAACTGACCTGAAAACATGCATTGGTTATGTGTGTATGAGAGAGAGAGAGAGAGAGAGAGAGAGACCATGTATGTATTTTGGATTTTTTTTGGGGTGAGGAGTGGAGCTGGTAGTCTAACTGCTATCGTACACCACAAAACAAATGGGCCAAAGCACAAATAGAGGCACACAGTGGGCAAGTACACTGCAGTGCTCTTTGTGAAGGAGTGAGTGTATACGTGTGTGTGGAATAATACTCCAGGACTCGTCAGGAGGTCTAACAAGGCCCAGAGCTACTTGCTCTCCAGGAAGGTCATATTGGCCATGTGTTGTTCTAGGGATTTAACTCCGAAGCCGTTGGAGCCCTTGCCATTCAACGCATCCTCTTTAACTGGAGTGCTGAGGTGCCTCTCTTTCCAGTGCTGCGGGGAGCCCAGACTACTCCGTTCCGATTTACACTGACAAGGAGTAAAAGATCATTTCAGTATGTATTTTAAAACCCAACATTCATATAGACAAATTCAACATATGTAAATACTCAATGTATTTTATATTCCTCTTTAAAGTTCAATTCATAAGTAGCTTTGACATGACAGAATGGTGACTTGACATTCACTCATTTCTAAACCAGTATTTCCCAACTCCAGACTGTAAGGTCCTGTTTGCATTGTGCAATTTTATTTACGTAACTCTAAACCCATTTGCAGGAATATTACCCACAACTTTACGCAAAAATACACTGAATATTTTCCCAGCTCCATCACTTCTGATTCAACGTAACCAGATCACCAGCTAACAATTAAACTCAAGAGCAGGGAGTGTGGCTTCAGAACTGGAGCTGGATTAAAAAGCTATGGTTATTTTTTTTTTCCAATCGTCATTTGAAAGAGTTACATTTTTAAAAAGCAAGCGTGGCAATTTTTAAAAGGGGATCTTTAGAGAACTTTAAAGCACTTATGTTAGACCGATCAAAAACAGACATGTGCAACCATTACTATTTTGCACACTATCAATAATTTGTCTGGCACACTGTTTAGCACTCAAGCCACAACAAGTGTATTGGTGAAAAACAGGTATCGAGTGTTAAAATCATAATACTGGCCAGAAAAGGCGCCTTTAGATTTTTTGCCCAAATCAGCCTTAGCTAAGGAGCTCACACAAAGTAGATTTCACCTGTAAAAAAATGCAGGTAAATCAGTAGATTATAAAATTACCAGTAACAGTAGTACTAGTAGTATAATAGTATGCCCTGCTTACACCTCTGGTCACCTTACCTTTCTGATAAACTTATTACACAGTGGCAGGAGGGAGACCAAAATTGTCATGATGCCTTTGGTGTTTTGTATGGATACGTCCACCTGAGCAAGAGCAAAAGCAAAAGACAAAACTATCAGGCAGCCAAAAACACATTTAACAAATACACCATACCTGCTTGGGCTCACATTTCAGAAAAGTAATCATGTCCTCCCCGAGACACCAATCTGGAGTTCTTTTTGACAGATGATCAGGGAGGCAGGCTTTGCACACATAATAGGTTTTTCTGCAAAATAATATGCCTACAAACCTTGAGAAGGCCACAGGAGACACACTGGGAAATCTTGAATGACCTTGTTTCCCCTAGACCAATGTTTCAGCTCCACCACATGCACACTTATTCTGTCTCTCTCTCTTTTTTTTTTCCTCTCTCAAACCATTTACACTAGCCTTTGGCTGTGACCTTTGCTTGATTAAAGAAAAGCGACAGCTTTCGTCAGTCTGCCAATTTGTCAGGTTAAAAAGTGTTGAAATAAATGTTTTTGTGTTTAAAAGAGAAACACAACAAGCCCAAAGTTCAACAAAGGTCCATTTGTCAACCCGTCCAGCCATAAGCATGGACGTTTTAATCTTTTGTACTGCTGTTGTGAAGTTGTCTTAGTGACGCATCACCTTCTGAAAGGTGGCACTCTTTCCCTGGACAGGTGTCTTAGCGCAGACTTGCAGCTGCTGACAGGAGGATGCCAGCTTCTCCATCTCAGACAGCAGCAGCATTTTCTCATCATCCACCAGCTACAAAAAAAAAAAAAAAAAAATTCGGTCATCCCATTTCAAAAAGGACTGTCAGGATGTTCACCTCGATGTCTGACAAACTATATAACATAGCTGTTTTTCTGTATGCCTCTAATGAAACTAGCTGAATGAATGTTTAGATGTCTAGAAATAAAAAATGTCAAAAGTATTTGATAAATTACTAATTGATCTAATATTCTTAAAACAGCTTCACAATGAGAAACATTAGATATATTGGTGAGGTTTAAGATATTTTTGCAGTCTAAGAATAAGGTATGTTAATATTCTATGTTGCTATTGCAAGGTGCTGCAAAGGGTTCTTTGAACGCTGTCATAAAAGAACCACTTTTGGTTCCCTAAAGAAATGTAAAGATTTATTTTACGTAACTGGCCTTAACTGGTGTAGTCAACACTAGTGGTGCAATGTAGCAGAAACAGCACTTCTACCCATATAGCTAGGCAACTATACCCTTGCCCACAGCCAATAAAAACGCCTTTCACAGAAAATTGTTAAATGTTTTGCACTGCCATTTATACTACAAGGCACACCTTGAGCTGGGTGATATGCTATAATTGCACTTGCTCCTGGACTGCAGTTCTGTACAGTTTAGAAACTGCATTACGGCACGAACACGCTGGAGGTTATTAATGAACAGGGCACTAGGCTGAGGCACCAGGCAATGTGATAATGTATGAGTGGCCGGTGCCTTGGCCCAAGAACACGGGGTTAGCCAACACTGATAGCTGCATGGCCACTGTCCCACTGAGATAGATGGCACTCATTACAGACAGACAGGGAGGCGAGTGGAATTAAAGTCTGGGGTCAGGAGCTGTGAGGAGGGGGCGGCTGGGTGAGTAGTACAGGACAGCCGTATTTTACCTGTGTGGAGAATGACTGCAAGAAGGAGCACAGCTGAAGACCCTGCTCCGATAGAATCTAATGACAGAAAGTGTCAGTTAGGGATGGATGTAGTTATTCAAAACTGTGAATCTGAATGTATCTAGGTTGTATATTCAGTTAAGACATAGGCTGATTTTGAGATTAAAACATTTTTTTTCAACATGTATTTTAAACGTTTTGTTCAGATAAACAAACTGAAGTTAGCCAAAACCAATAAAATAAAAGACAAAACCACTCACAAGTAAAGAAGCTAAATACTGATTAAAATGAACTTGCAAAAGACAGCTTCACGGGTCTATCCATAAAACAAAATGTGTACATTTCTGACGGAATGATTGATTGATACCAAATTAATGGGTTCTTTGCTTGATTTTTCTTTATTTCGTAAAACTAGTATAAAAGCAGTAGAGGTTGAACTGATTTATGGCGAATCACATCAATGGTGTTATTCTGAACAAAGCACTTCCCATGTTCAGCTGCTTAAGTATATCGGACTTACATGCCCCTCTACATTTGAAGTACAATATTTACTTTTGCTGTCTTCAGATTTTTTGGAACAGAGAAAAAGTAATGAGCAGTGTCACAATTAAAAAATATTATAAAAATAGTTTACTATTTACTACTAATAATGTATTAATTGTTTCAAATACTGCACAAAGAGTGTTTAAAATGTACTGACTTTGTCACAATATTGTATGTAAACTATAATGTGAATAAAGTGACTTAATTCATCACAATAACAATGAATTTTACCAAACTGCCCACCTGTAACTGTCATCATCTTAGGGTAAACTGATATTGCTTACTTACAACACTGATTTCCATAATGTATCTTCATGTGTACTTACTACAGTTTGTTAAATAAAGTTAACAAAAAAAGGTTGAAAGCATGTAACATGGTTACGTTTCTTAGTATTAGAAACTTATTAAACAAAAACATGAGGCAGCCAGGTTTTGCTTTCCGTTCTTTTCTTTTCAGGTTTTCTGTCTTTTTAAGTGAACAATGATGCAGAGCTGAAACGGTCTCAGGGCAAAGGAAATTTAGATTCTGTTGGATTATGGATTATGGCCCTGGATGATGATCAAAAGAAATTGGTATTTTAATAAATCCCTTCTTTCATGGTTTTGGTTTTATTATTTTTGATCAAATGACGCACAAGACGCTTTTCCAGCTTTACCTGGGAAAGGCCTTTACCTCAAGGCATCAAATATCAAAGTCTTCCCAAAACAGAAGAGAACAAATTGATTTCTGCAAGATCATAAATTAATAACTTAACTTAAAGTGTGTCAGAGTGAACCTTGTTACCGGCTGCAGAATGCACTGTACCCTCAGATGTACTCTACATTCTTAACAAAACTGTTTTATGTGGCTGAATGAATGGGCTCACTGTCAGAGAACAGGCGAGTGTGGGGAAGGTCATGGAGCTGGCAACAGCTCGTGTTTTTTTGACAGACAAGTTGCCAGTTCAGCAGTTTCCCCTCAGTCTGTATAAAAGCCTCTGGGGTTACAGGGTGAGACACTGCCTCTCGCAGACAAATGATGACTGGTGCTTTTAACTATGTATCGATCTGTCTTCCCTAGACACTTGCTCTTAATGATAAGCTAAAACCCAGATGCTTCAGACTCTGAAAATAAAGACACTAAAATAGATGGCATACCTCAGCTTGGTGGAACAGGTCCAGTGTAGTTTTCAGCAGGCCTTCCCCCCTTAACAATAGACCAAACGGCAGACAATAAAGGAACAGTTCTGGAAAAAATTATCTAAACTGATCAAATGATCCCCAAATCTCAAATCTAGTTCATTAGCCAAGGAATATTTAGTGTTTGAAGTTCATCTAATTTTCCATCAGAGCCACAAGGCAAATCTAATCTTCCGTACACCCCACCAGTGCACACCCAAATCAACACACAAAATTTTGATCATTTGTAACCTTACAGAGCCAGAGTAAAACTAAATAAACAAACTTCCAATTGATTTTTTTTGCTGACCAGTTCCTTTAGTGGCACATGACTACATCCACATCACCGAACAGTTAGACAAGAGAAAAGCATTAAATCTCTCAACAGAATGTTCTTTTCCATAAAATTCAAATGAACACTAAAAAGCTTTTACAGAACTGTGCAGTAGTGACTTGACTTGCTAATAAGCCATTACGAACAGCAACATTCCAGTTAATGCTCTAAAAGTTTCTGAAAAAGACAAAGTGTTATTTGTGTCAGCACCTGGTGAAGAGGTACATGGAGTAAGCCACACTGGACACGCTCTGGTACTGCCGCACCAGTTCGTGATCCTGCTCGTCCCAGCGCTCCAGCTCAGAGTCCACATCAGAGGTGAGCAGGCGAAGCTCCAGCCCCAATTTAGCAATCGTGGTCTGCTCCTGAGCAACACAAAACACAGTGGAAAACTCAAACTAACATATCTACACTATCAAGGGTACAGATAAACAGAACTGTGAAAATGTGTAACAGCAGTTAGTCTTGCATGAATTTTGCATAACGCTAGTTGGTGGCGGTTTCCTTTATTTGTTTATGAGCTACATTTTTGTTTGGACAAAACTGTTAATAAAACTGATTTGTTTTGTACCTCAGTATCAAGCTTGGAAGCTTTTACTGTCTTCAGATTAGCCGTATGCTTCTGCAAGACAGGAGAATTCACAGCAGAATGACATGATAAAATCTCACCATGATGATTTTACATATTTCTGAGATACTTGAGAGACACTTACCCCTGGTCTAGGTAATGACAGATATGTTCTTTTGTCACCTGAAAAGGAAAGATTATTTAGGAATCTCATTTACTTTAAGACGAAAAACAACAAAACACATAAGCTTATTAAAACCTGAAAGTAGGACAATGAGGGGGCAACTGCAAACCTTTAGAAGCAGAGAAACATTTTTTTGTCTTGGCCACAAACACAATAGAAACATTCTACAATGACAAAAGTGATTTCCCAAGTGTGGAGTTTTCTACAAAGCTGTTCCTGCCACTCGTTCTCTCAGGCTCTGTGACAAATACCACTGTCACAGGGAACTACGTCTGGGGCACAGTTTTGAAAAAAGCAGACCATTTCACATTTCAAATCTTTAAGGCTCTAGGGAGTGGGCAGCACTCAAAAACACATGCAAGCAGCAGGACCACTTCTCAGCAGAACAACTGGTGTCCATCTTTAAACTAACAGCAACACGGATGTATGCCACTTCTGTTACTGTGGGAAAATGGATTTGGCTTTTGTGGACCGTGCTGCGTAAATGTCACTGTGGAACAGCTCAGTGCCTGAAGATGATACCGATCTCATCCATAGAAAAAAGACTCATGGTCCTTAGGGCTTTTGACCATAAATCAGTAACAAAACCTTTTTGTGTACCTACTGGAAAAGCACGGAAGGTGAATATCAAAAGTCAAGGGTGACATTCACAGAAATATTTTCATTCACAGTAGAATTGATGTGCGGCTTGAGAGAGACGGCAATTTGCTCTATATATA
>JBBJLR010050860.1:0-11745 GCA_037577145.1 Brachypetersius gabonensis
CTTGCTGGTTGAATAAAATCAACTTTAAGTGAAAATTTGCCTGGGGTATGAATAATTTCGAGGCTCACTGTACACTAACATGCCACCAGTGTTCCTGATGTTAAACCTGCTCACTGGTGATTGTTTGAGGTCCTGACCAATAATAAATAAATTTAAAAAAAGGGTGAGTGTAGTCACAATGTCCCTAAAAAGTGGCTTGTCAGTATGTATTGTTGCTTTTGTTTCCTGGATGAATGTCTAGTTATCCTATAGATGAAATATGGCTTAATAACACCTAGGTTACCTGGGTAAACCAGCAGATATGGGTCTGGCAACAGGCTGGTGTGAACGCATGGCAGAGCGGGACAAACCCCGTTGCTTAGCTTCCAGCAAAGAAGATGGAGCCGATGCCTGCTCCATCTCCTCCTCCCTGAAAAACAAAAAGAAATTCCTTAGACTTTCGATCTTGCGGTCAATATATCTAACAAATACAAATCAATCATATGAAAACTGCACAAAAATAAACATTAAATAGATATAATTTCTACACAGATGATTGATGTAGACTGGCAAAAACAGTAATAAAATAAAACAAAAAAGCCATAGGAAAACTGACTTGTCACACAGTAGGCATTGAAAACAGTCATGTATATAACTTACTCATCAAAGGGGTCTAGATCAAAGGGGTCTCCATAAATTGAGAGGGAGGCTGCCCCTATGTCTGCTCTCATGCTGCCAAGTGTTTGCTCAGATGGACGGTACACAGAGGGCACTGAAGAGCTGCGGACAGGCTTCCTAATGCCCAGACTGCGTGCAATGCGGCTTCGAGTAGTGGTGTTCTTCTTGACCACCTGGCAGAACACAACAGTTTATGTAGCATTTCTCCTGTTTCGGTGTTAAATGGTCTTGCAGAACAGAGTGGCCTATTAAGCAAATGACACCTTTTAGTTTCACTGAGTAAAACTGCACAAAAGAAGGGAAGTAGCTAATGACCTGCCCTGAGTGGTACTACATAGCTTCTGTTTCTATATCATTTCTATTTATTTAGTGGGTTTTAGATACCGATGAAGACCATTTCAAAACCTCTAATCATGATTTACCATTGAACAATTATATACAAAAAATAAAAACAAATCTACAGAATTAGCTACAGAAGGTTCTACAGAATGAGCTGAGTTTTGACCGTAAGACACCATGACATACCAGTTTTCTTCTTGATTTTGTCCTCCTCACTTTCCTTTTTCGTCTCCTCACCTTTGTGCTTGATGTTTTGCCTTCAACAGCTTTCCCTTCTTTTTTGGGTTTCCTTCTTTTAACTGCATTAAAAATGCAGATCCCCAGGGTAAGAGGAATACAGTTGATAGAAAAGAGTTTTAGGCAGGCAACTGAATTAAATTAATGTATTTCCCATTTGTAACGCCTACCTGTTTTGCGCCTTCTACGAGACTGTGCGCGAGGAGTCAAGTCTCGAATATACACAGCTGTATTGAGTCCAGCCACCACAGCATTAATGGTCTCGTCCAGCCAGGTGGACTGCATCAGATACCGGGGAGCAATCTGGCAGGAAAAAACATTGCATAAATAAAGGAAGTAGACATACCAGAATGGGTTTTCAACTAAACGGTTTGATATAAAACTGTTTTTGTATGTTTCGTAAAAAAACACAAACACCCTCATATAGTTAGTCACCTGCTAAATTCCAAATGGTATATTTTAACAAGCAAACTTAAAAAGTTCAAGCTTAATGCCTTTTTTAAAGATTAAAATCATGGCAACATTGCACAAATACAACAAAGACTACTTGGTTAAAGACAAGCACCCTCATAAAAGTTACAAACCAGGGGAGCACAGTCACAGTACAAACATGCTGGCCTGTCACAATTATAAAATTGACTGATCACAATTATTTGAGCTAACTGCAATTATTTTGCATAATAATATTTGTTTTTTATTGGGGCAGCTAGTGCCAGGTGGTTAGGACGTTCCTTGGTGTTCACATCAAAGAGAACCTCACGTGGACCCTCAACACCAGCTCTTTCACCAAGAAAGCCCAGCAGTGTCTCTACTTCCTGCGGAGACTAAGGAGAGCTCACCTCCCACCCCCAATCCTCACCATGTTCTACAGAGGGACCATAGAGAGTATTCCCAGTAGCTGCATCACAGCCTGGTACGGAAGCTGCAATGTTTCGGACCGGAAGACCCTACAGAGGGTTGTGAGAACAGCTGAGAAAAGTCTCTCTCCCCTCTGTCACAGACATTTACTTCACACACTGCATCCGCAAAGCCACCAGCATTGTGGAGGACCCCACGCCCCCCTCACACACACTCTTCTCCCTCCTCCTGTCTGGTAAAAGGTACCGTAGTATACGGGCCTCCACTACTAGAATGGGGAACAGTTTCTTCCCTCAGGCCATCAGACTCCTTAACCAGAACTGAAGCATAAAACCACATATACACACACACACACACCACAAATCACCCACCTTCCCCTACCCCATTGGAAAACTCAGACTTTAATAACCAGTTAAAATACTCTTTTCATTTCACGCATTCTGTAAAACACACGACTCTCTCTCTCTGTTTTTTATACTGTTACAAACCGCGCAGTCATATTTATTGTCATTTTAAATTGCCTTTTAAATGCACAATTTATTTATTGATGTCCTGCATTCTCTTGCACATTTGCACTCTTGCACTCTGCTGTTAAACTACAGTTCTGGTCAAATACTATACTTATCCTCAATGTAGCCATTGTCATTTGCACTATACATTGTCTTGTCCTGTTACGTTTAGTGGTATTGTTGCTCGTGTTCTGTCCTGTTTAGCACTTGTGTTTTGTTCTGTTCTGCTCTGCTCTGCTCTTGTGTTGCACCATGGTCCTGGAGGAACGTCGTTTCATTTTTACTATGTACTGTGTATATGGTAGAAATGACAAAAATCTACTTGAGTTGACTTGACGTTCCCCAATTACATGCTTCAGCTCTTAACTGAATACGATGATGCTTTGAAGAAAAGGACAACATTCACTTATCAACAGCTAAGCTCATGAACAAACATTTACAGTATGTTAGGAAAGCCAGGCAAAAGCTTCATGCAAACCTGTGCAGCAGTGCGTGCCTGTGTGATGCGGTGCCTGTTGACGTTGGCGCGGACCCTCTCGCTGTGTTGGGTTCGAGCTATTGCTCTGGTGGGTCTGGAGTTGCTTGGCCGAGAGCTGCTGGTGGTGGGAAAAACACTGGTCTCATCTTCACTTGATCGCTCACTTCCTGAAGCACAAAGAAGACCTTTCAGTATATGTGAAGTCAAAAAAAGAACATAATATTACTTTAAATTAGGGTTGCATGAGTGAAACAACTCCCACTAGGAGTTTACTTAAACTTATCTAAACTTCATGTATAATAAACATGTTTTAAAATGCTTTTTTTTATTATTTTCAAATCTATAGATACAAATGTGATTAAAGAAGAATAGCAACAGGATAAAAGAGTGAGTTTTGCTATTTTTAGAACAGGTTCACGGGCTACTCATGTGGTCCTTGGGGGCACCACGTTGGTGACCCCTCGTTTACAGTAAACCCTGCAAATTCGCGGTTCAGACTAAGTGGCTTCAATCATTCACGGATTTGTTTTTAGAACCGATCTAATAATTGTTCCCGGAAACCACTTTTTTGCGACAAAATATACCCTTTCATGCATTTTAGTGCAAAATTATTTAAAAAAATATTTTGTCACATAAATAACTCTATACATTTTTTTGGTACTGTCTTGGGTACTGTCTTGGGTACTGTCTTGGGATGGTGAAATACCCCATGTGCTCAGAGGCGAGAGGTTTGAAAGTAGCCAATCCGAGAATGCTATTAATTTCTCCCTGATGCTGATTGGCCGCTGCCCTGTGATGCATCTCTAGCAAATACAGTACATTTGGTAAATCTTTTGGAAGCATATTTAGGGGCATATTAAGGGTTCACACTATAACATGGGCATTTTAGGCATTTTTTAACCACATCACAAATTCACGCTCTTAAAAAGTAACCCCCGTGAATTGGGGTGTTTACTGTACCTCCTAAGGCAACCACAAAAAAATAAACACTTTGCAAACATTAAGCCTGATTGATGTGAATACATTAAATAACTGAACGTTCATCCTTTTTTTCTACAGTTTTTCCATACACTCCTGCATTGTCTAGACATTAACATGAACTACGTTTGTCATCATGATTAGTGAATTATGATTGGAATATATTTAGTAAGATGCAATATCTGGCTCATTACTTGTGTTGCGGTTGTTTGTTGCACATTCTGGGCAAAACCATTCTTCAACAGGCACAGCATCTAAAGGGGGTGTTAAACACTCCATATGGTACCTTTAACGAGAGAGAGAGAGAGAGAGAGAGAGAGAGAGAGAGAGAGAGAGAGAGAGAGAGAGAGAGAGAAAGTGGGTGTCAAAATGTTTGTAAAACTAAACTGTAGAAAGTGACTGGAAGTAATTTCAGGTGCATACAGTGTATAATGTATAGACTCTAAACTGCTCTAAATTACTGTTTGCAAACCATTTTTTTTTTTAAAGAATGGCACTATATGTAGCTACCTAGCACTTTTTCGGTACGTTAAACATTGATATGAACTCACCCAGCATCACACCCATCACACAGCAGCAGGCGGTCTTCTCGGTCTGAACCTCCACACACCTCGCAGTTAGTCTGCTCCAGATCCAGATCTATTTGTTCCTCTTGACCAGCCTTTACTGTCTTCTGAACTGTAATCTTTATGGACACACACACAGGTCACTTATTTTATCTCTACTGTTAGCAATATGATTACATCAGGTTAAAATCAGAAACATAGAAAACACCAAAAACGCTAGTTATGTACCGTTTTCTGGACTTTGCCGCCATAACATTTCCGCAGTAGGATATTACCAAAGACTATCCGATCCACAGGACATGAGTTGGCATTCTGATGACAAGCGAGGGGGAAAAAGTGTCACACAAAGCATCTCCTGATCACATACCAATAGGAACACTATGTAAACTCAGTGAGGACTGAAAGCTTTTAGCCATGTGAGGATATTGCAAGCCATTTTTTTTTTTTACAGAACCTAAAACGTATCTATTTGAATTTGGACTATTTGTGTACCTGGATAATAAGGGGCAGGTTCCCTGTCCTGCCATGCTCACCTTGGCCCATTCCAGAATGCAGTCCAGACAGAAGTAGTGTTTGCAGCTCTCAGGTGTGGCTACTGGCTGCTCGTGGAATGAGTTCAGGCAGATCGGACACCTCTCGGCATCTTCATCAGAGCTGAGCCCAGCTAGATCAGTTGATCTGCCCCCAACTGCCCCATCCAGGTCCTTTTCAGCATCCTCATCTATCAATGAAGATAGAATGAACACAATATACACAGAATAATATGTGCATGTGAATGCATTTACACAACAAACACTCAAGTCATTCATTCATTTCTTTATACTGGAAATATACATCACTGTCAATGTATATAACAGAGAACATCAGACCAATGTACTGTTATTAAGGATCAAAATAATGTGGCTTGAACATGTTCTTACGTTCACTATCCTCCTCTTCCTCTTCTCCATCCAAGGAAGCATCGTCGTCTTCTTCAACATCTTCACTGTCTGTTGCCCCTGCCTGTGAGTCTTCGCCATCCTCCGAATTTTCTTCTGAGAGGCATAAATACTAAATCAGACCTTATTCCAAAAACAAAGAGCTGTCCAGATTGTTTAGTGCATCAACACACTGCCATACACCAACCTTCTTCTGAGAGAATAGACGTGGCAGGTCTCTTGCCTTTTCCATGAGATGCATTCCTATTGATCAGCTCATCCTGGCTGTCCTCCTCATCCATGACTCACCATTAGAATCCCCACAGTATCAATGCAGCTTATGTGACTTCTTTTGTGTTTCAGTTCCAGACAACAGTAAGACAGAAAGAAGACAGTATAAAATAGCACACGTAATTCTGACAAGGCAACATAGTCTGTCCCAGGGAGTCATTATACTGGTTGGTGGTCACTTTCATAGTTAATGGTATTGACAGATAATCAGCATTACATAACATATTCCACACAATACGCATGTCCCTGCTGTCAGATTGATTTAGTTTTTAAATCCCGTTCTATTTTTCACATGGTGTTATTACCTGACAGTTAACAGTAGCTCATGTCATTTGCTGGGTTCTTCAAATTATTTTGAAAGAACAGATCACAATTCATAAAAACTAAATAAATAGTATGTTTGGATTGGGACTGGTTAATGTTTGCAACAATGCATGTACGACACAAAGACATGCCCACATTAAGTGCTGAAGGGAGGTCTCTTTCATAACCAGAAATGCAGGGGGAGGAACCATGATGGTACTGCGAGGGGTTTTGGATGCTAGAGAGATTGATCCATTTCCACTGCTGTAACATGTGGCTGAAGCGGTTTGAGTGATTGGAGTTTTAAATGCACCTTGGTTGTATTTACGTCTGTATTTTTATGTGCCCTGACATTCTGCAGGTATAATCCTAATAATCAAAATGCATGGTGTGGCCAGGTTTTTAACAGGTCCTTAGAACGGAGTCAGAACTGCTTGTATAAGCAATGATAGGAACCAGACTTCCAACATGTTTAATCCCTCTGTTTAAGGACTGCTATGTGAAATGGTTATGTATGCACTGCCTGAGGAGATGCTTTTTGTCAGTTATGCAATAGACATATTCTATACGTTCAAGGCAGAGGGACATGCAGATAAAACATACAGTTTTATAACTATTTTACCAAGTCAAAGCTTATAAGACTCATGTAGATGCACTGCTTGTTTTGGACAGTAAATAAACCAGCTCTACTTGACTATAATGTTGCATCCTGAGGGGGCAGGTTTCTATTCAGCGCCACATCTCCCATCACTCAGCATGACATTGCTACAGTAATTTATCTACAGTAATTTCACTCTGTTTACACCTCGTCAAAAATTCCACTCTGTTTACATTTTGACAAAAATTTAACTCTGTTTACATCTCTACAGAAATGTCAGCTTACATCTCTACAGAAATTTTACTGTTTACACCTCTACAGAAATTTCACTCTGTTTACATCCCTACAAAATGTCACTCTTTTTGCATCCCTCCAAAACGTCACTCTGTTTAGAACTCGACAGAAATTTTTTTAGGTTCCCCACACTTCAGAAATGTTACTGCTGTGTCCTGAGGGGACAGGTTTCTTTTCAACCCAGCATCTCCCATCACTCTGTTTACATCTCTCCAGAAATGTCACTGTTTACACCTCTACAGAAATTTCATTCTGATAGCATCTCTCCAAAAATTAAAATTTTTCCCACACCTAATACCTCCATCCAAACAGTCCTGCCTTAGTATTACAGCTAGTGTGTGTTTGACAGTTCTATAGATATCCCCAGGCTCCTGTCTGCAGAGCTCAGCTCCTCTTCTGTACTCCTGCAACAGCTGGAGGCTCCACCTGTGTGTAGGGAAACTGAGCCTCGCTGGTGTTACTCGTTTAGCCATGGAGCTTCTCAGAGGAGCAAAAACAAAGCTAACACAGCTACAAACAAAAGCACGACCCCAGCTATTGTTAGCAGAAATGGGCTAAACCTCTAAAACTCTCAGAAATGCAGATTAAAAAGGCCGCTCAATTAGTCCATGTTCACATTTAGCTTTAGTAAAGGAGGTAAGAGCTCGGACTAAGCTAAGCTAGGCCAGGCTAGGCTGGGTTGTCCTCCTCTCGGGCTAATTTTAACTCAGCTCGGCTAAAATTAACGGACAGGCCCCTCGCTTTAAACCCCTCAGAAACACTGGGCGCGTGGTGGAGTTGGAGTGTGCGTAAGTGTGTTCAATTCAGGTGCACCTACCCTGCACGGCTGGACACGACATGGGTTGTATTTTAAAGTCCACACTGTTTTTGGGGGGGATTTGAGTGACAAACGCTACCGGCTGAAGAGCACGGCGGATATGGCGGAGGGCGCTCGGCTCGCAGGGACGTTCTTAAAGGAGCAGCGGTGCTTACAGGCAGCCTGGACAAAAGTATGAGGACACTCAGCACACCATCAGGCCTCCTGGACTTCAAACTCCAAAATAAACATTCTGATTAATACACCACATGTCCAAAAGACACTTCTTTAAGATAAGCTGACACTCCCTAATGGTGTTTAGGGAGTTGCCCCTGCAACGCTGTGGTTCAAATCCCAGGACTATCCTTGAGCACGGTACTGTTCATTGAGGATCCCCGGGTATCGTTCTCACACACTGTTCCTCAGGTACTGTCGCTACACACTGCTCCCCAGGTGTTGCCCCCACACACTGTTCCTTGGGTACTGAACTGAAATGCAGTTCAAATGGGTATTTTTGGGGTCTGTGTAAGTGCACTTTCATGGCAAAGAGGAACATTGCAATTAATTGCAATTCTTTTGATCACTCTTCATAACATTCTAGAGTATATACAAATAGTCGTCATAAAAACTGAAGCAGCGAACTGCTTGTGTCATTCTCAAAATGTCTGTCCATGACTGTACATCCTTACCAGCCTTACTAAGTATTATAAAAGCTGTTATCCCGCTATCAATACGAATACCAGTACCAAGCCTTCTTGTGCACATAAAAAGAGAAAATCTTTATGGTAAATGCATTTGTATGATACATTATTCATAGTAAATTCATTAACATAGTAAATTCAATAAAGTAGACATATATGTAAATGAATCATCAAATGACAGACTTTTAATGTCTCCTTGGTTTAATAATTGTTTGATCATTGTTCGTGTGCAGTAACGGTCACAGCAATTAAAATTTGACTTAATACGCTAAAAACATTCTTTCACAAGAACAATGATAAAACTAAGTCCATGTATAAGATACAGTTTAAGACAACGCATATAAAAGCACAGGTGTTCTCATTAATTATGCTGCTGTAGCGCAAACCGCGAGTCTAACTTCATGCTACCTTGTCAGAAAATGCTACATTCAAGCTTATACATTTTATACAGTTTAGGACTGATAATGATGAGAAATAGGCAAATACTATGCATGAAAAAGATTTTATTTAGATGAGAAGAGCCTAGTTAGATAGACAGATCTTTAGAGGTGCATAGAGCCAGTTTTTGCAGTCAGTTTCTAATACTGAGAAATGCTACCATGAAGCTCTGACGATTCATGCTGCCCTGTGGAAAAATGCTCCCTTTTGTACAGCTCTCAGTGTCCCAAGGTAGAACAGATTTATGATTGTGGTAGTGAATTCCAAGACTGTGGAACTGCACATGTGCAGAAGGGCACAGTAGCACATCTCGATGGGTAGCATGTTTCAACATAACGCTGATTAATGGAGCCTGGTGACTTTAACCTGGTCTGGGGTTAAAGTCACCAGGCGCCATTAATCAGCGTTATTTTTTGGATGAAATTAATGCACTAGTTACATTAGTTAATGCTGAGTGTTCTCATGGTTTTTGTTTTGTTCTTTTTAAAGTCTTGTATTTTTAAAACTGTAAATTAAATGAATTTATTACTGTATTTACCTCCTTTTTTTTTTACAACAGGTGTTTTTTTACAACTCGCGATTTTTCACAATGTCGTTGGTTTACTGTATATATATGTATATATTCTTCTATGAAAATTCCTACAAGGCTTTGTCAAAAGCTAATAAGCAACCAAATGTCTGTATGACACACAGGGCAGGTTTTGTTAAACTGCAGTGCCAACAGTCATCATAAAAAAAATCCCATTTGGTACAAATTTAGGTTCTGGGAAACTGGGGCAGCTGGTGGCCTAGTGGTTAGGGTATTCGCCCACTGCTGCCTGGCTGCTCACTACTTAATTTGGTGAATACAGAAGAAGAATTTCCTGCTGTTCACACTGTGTGCTGTGGTGTGTTCACATATGACAGAATGATCACTTTCATTTATATTTACTATTATGTATTAGATCAAACAGTTTTTCTTAACCCTGGTCCAGGAGCCACTCTGTACTTAATATTCTTGTGTTTTCCTTGCCTGAACACACCCACTTCAGTTCAGTGAGGTGTAAATGAACTGATTAGTTGGATTAGGTGTGTTGGATGAAGTGAAAGCACTCAAATGTGCAGGGCAGGGTGCCTCCAGGGTTGAGAAACTACCTTCTACATTTGGAATAATCCATTTTATCCACCCTAGATTTTGTCTGATCTCTTCTATCATGGCTCAGATGATGTGTTCTCAGTATGGAGAGACAAGCTGCTGCTGTTCCACATATTTGCTCTACTTTACCAACACCTTACTGCAGCGATTTAGGGCTTTGCTACCAGAAGTGGAGTTTCAGGAATTTTCATCTTGCGTTTTCTTAACTATGCATTTCCAGAAAATTCCACAAACAGTATTAAGGTGATGTAGAGTGGATCAACAGTGGTGAGTGGATGTCAGTTTAGAAAATCTGTAAAAAATTTTTATTCATTACTTTTCTCTCCGGGCGCACCCTCTTGCTGGCTGCCCGATTCTTCACTTGGTGAATGGGTTAAATGTGTTCACGCATGACGATAAGGGGCCACTTTACTTTATCCCACCACACCATTACACTCCCTCCAACCATGCTTCACAGCTGAGATCATGTTGATTGATGTTGATATGTCAACACTGTACATCCAACAATACTTCATTTATCTGCCATTGTTTCAGTGTTGGAGCAAACAAATTCTAGTCGTAGCAAACATGAGATGGGCAGCAATGTTCTTTTTGGTTACCTCTGTGGCAACCTCATTGTTTATGTGGTGTAAACAATTGAAAACACAGGTGTTACAAAGTACTAATCTATTTCTTTTGTTTCAGTATCTATAGCTTGCCTGAAATTTCTATGTCGAACTATCTGCCTGTCAACTGGAAGATCTACTCAACATATATATGTTGGGAGTATATTTATATATATGGGTGTGTGCATGTGGTTGGGGGAACAGTCTACGTGTGTGATTACTCAAGCTTGTTCATGTTCTTGAGTGCTTAAATGATAAGAAATGATTAATCATCTCACAGCTGACATCAAAATCCACAGTGGTTGGCTGAAGGCTGAAATTGGGAACATACTATAAAAAATATGTCAATGTGATATGCATTCAGAAAGCACAAACAATCTTTAATCACACTTTATAAAAGTTTTAATTATTAATATACTGCACTTTAATTATTGCTTTCTCATTTGTCTTCATTTACAAAAGGCTTCCATTGTTATTTTGATGTATTGCATCATTTCTTTATTATACGTAGAACGAAGAGTTTTCAGTTCCAGTATTTCAAAAAGAATCTATACAAACCAAACTGTTGTTTTCTATTCAGTCAGATGTTCTCTCTCACAACGTTTTATAGCTGTATCTAACAATAAGGGTCTATTCTCACACTTTGCTTTGCGCCCCCTTCCTCTCTCACTCTCCTTAACTGTATTTTCTCTTTCTTAATTCAATTCATTGAGCTTTACTGGCATGACCATGAGCATGTAAAATAAAAGATTTAACAGTAAAATAAGGCAAAATAGAGTGAATACAAATACAGATAAAAGTAATAATAATATTACTGCTACTACTACTACTACTAATAATAATACTAAAAAAAGTATCACAGCAGACTTAAAGAGGTAGGAACTAGATGTAGGAAAGTGTCAGTAGTGTCAATAATAGTTGTAATAAAATAATATCAGTAATTTTATCACTAATAGAGAATAATAACTGTAATAATCTCTCTTGATATATATATATAGATATATATATATAATTCTTTCCCCTTTCTCTTACTATATATACATGT
>JBBJLR010050871.1:0-11745 GCA_037577145.1 Brachypetersius gabonensis
TAGAACTAGCTTCATCACAAACACTGTACCTGCAGGAAACACTACACACAGATCTGAAATCAGCATGAAAAACACTACAGAACCCACAGAAACTGATCTCTGAGGATTTTGACCTGTTGACCTGTGTAATTTTAGGACAATAAATGATTGTTGAGAATGAATTCAGTTGAAGATGTAATATGTGGTGTTTGATAGTTTGCATGGCACATATTTTAAATTTCTGAGTCGTTTGTCTGAAATTTGGCTTCTATTCCAGTGGTGAACCCCAATTTTAAGAGCTAGGTCTTCAGTTTGCCCGTTACACATAAAAACAGTCACAAAATGAGTGAAACGTTTCCATCAGTTCAGCCACAGCCCCTATGGGATTGGCACTAATCACCACTGACCATTTTACCCTAATCATAGAAACATATCCTATTTTTCGTTTTAACAGATATATTCCAATTTCATGTTTTTCTTCATGTTGTCTCATCTATTGCAAATCAAAACATGATAGCTTGATTCCGTCGTCCCTTCCAAAATATGTTAATCTAAAATGTTATGCTTCCAATGGAAGGGCTTGCTTTGCTATATCTACATAGATCACATGATTTGGATCCAATTTTGTTGAGCATTTTAAGATTGTAACTCCATTGTTTCCAACCAAAACTCCCTAATAAAGAAAAAAAAGAATCAATATAGAATAGTAATAGTATTTTTTTCCCCAGAAAGGGCTCCCCTCTGGCTTTCGTTTTTAAAAGAGCAACATCATGCAATCATGCAAACACCTTCTACCCTACTGAGCCATGCTTCTTGCCAGTGACCCATTCGAACTCATTCACCCGTTCCAATCTGAGTCTAAAAGGCTTCATTGCAGGAGGCTTTCGAGACACAGCTCAAATCTGTAGGCACTTATCATAGCTTGGTTTATTCCGAGTGACAATAAAGTGCGACTCATTCCTATTCATGCATTTTTATGTTCAATGATATAAAACAGCAGATAAATTTTTTACATTAAGTAAAACATTTACATTAAGTTCTTTAGCGGATGCTAAAGAATTGTAATAGCCGCTAGATTGAGTATCAGAAGATACATCATATATGATCACTTTCCTTAATATAGCATTTTTAAATTGACAGTTACGTTGACACTAACACTAACCTAATTTTATAAAGTAATTGCTTTACGTAGACTATGTGGTTACCCCTGACTCGCCAGAACAATTGTCCACCATTGGTCACAATCTACCAATGCTCAACCCTACGGCCCTACCGTCCACTTTATGTCCTACACTGATTGTGTGCAAAGATAACAATCTTTAGTCGCAAATGGAACGAAAGGATCCAGAGTTGACCACGCTGAGGGCACTAGGTGCCTTGAGGTACTGATGCATTCGTTTTATTTTGACCAGACAGACGTAATTCTCACATTCAGGCTCTCCTCTAACCCTGAGCATCTGAGTGGGCCGAGGAATCGCACAGAAGAAATGGAAAGAAGGCAGGGGGCTTACAAATGTGCAGAAGCGCGATGACTAAGATCTCTGAGAGTTGGAGGGACTTCACGGGTCCTGGCTGCATTAATGACTGTGAGGCAGAGGGAAGAGCATGTATATGTGTCTGTTCGCAATCATACGTTTCTGCATCTTCAACAAAGGCAAAGTCCATCACTGCAACGGCAGAGCTTTTACAGTGTTGAAAGTTGTCCTGATTGTTTACTTGATCACGTTAAAACATCATTGCCGCTCTCCTGTTGTGGCTGATCAGTGTATAAGTGAAATCTCTATCTTTGGCTTTGTTACAGAAACACTTTAGCATTCAAGCAGTCATATAAGACTCAGTTTGGCCATGGATTCAATTTATAATCATCTTTTATGCTACTTCTTCTTACAAAATATCATTTAAATAATTAATTTTGTACAGGAAATTAACTGTAAACCTTCAGATTCCAACAAAACATCAAATGTGTTCAGAATTAGTCACAGGTCACCTGTGGCACCAATAGAATCCTTAATACTGTGATTTTGGCCCTCAAAGTACAATCAGTACCAGTTTTCAATAAGGTATAAAAAAAAGAGACCACTGCAATTTATTGATTCTGCTTCATGAGGGACTGATTAGTGATCACCTGAATTAAATCTTAAACAAAACACAGCTGTAATCGACTCTCTCCTCTCACGCTGAGACCAGTTGGATGGTGAAACACTACTAGAGTTCCTCAAAGCTCATTATTGCCGTTTAGTTTAAGAGAGAACCAGAGATTAGTGTTCTTTGAATTATTCAGGTTCTGTAAACTTTGCAGCATTTCTAATACTCTGATGTTTTGTCCTTTCCTTTAAAATGATGCTTTTAAGAACAATATTTTTATTTGGAAATGAGGAGAAATATTGTCAGCCGTTCTTAAAAACAAAGGCAAAGCTGTTCAGTTCAATACTTGAACCTTTATAAGATAAAACCTGAGAAACGGAACATTTTTGCAGCGCTCTCTCTGTAAATATGTGTGTGGGTACTTATCTTATGATAAGTCATTCCGGATAAAACCGGAAAAGGCATAAATGTAATGAATGGATGGTACAGCACATATGTGGAACACATCTGTAGAGTAAGCTCTATGGATCGCTATATATAAAGAGATTTACTCCAGGATGAGCGCGTGTGGATCGAGGGCAGTGAATAGATGAATGTTTTATCTAGCGAGCCTGGAAGCACATTCTTCACTTGACTGACAGACGCACTGGATTCACAGCCGTGTTTGTCTTCCCCGGCCTGTCGGAAAAGCCATTCTGACCAATCAAGTGACAGTCAACACCTCTAATCAGTGACAAACAGCCTGCCACTGGCCCGCGGTCACATATATCACGCGGCCCGGGGGCTGTGATTGGCAGGGCATCGGAACGCGACACAGCTTTGACATCTCACCGCTTGAAACGTGTCTTTTTACTGTCACACTTCCTTTCTTAGTCTCCATCCTTCTGCGGTTTCTTGACTGAACCGCCGCTCCTCCTTTCCGTCCTCCTCTTCTTTCTTCGTCTTTATGCCTGTGCCAAATGGCTGTCACAGCAGAGGACTAGCCTTCAGTGCCTCGCAACAGCAGTTTTAGTGCACAGGCCGGGGAGGGTTTTAGTGGTTTGGTAGCTTTCCTTGCACATACATTCATTCAAAATCCAACAAAATCTCTCACACAATTCCCACCAGTCGGATTGGGGGGCTTTGGCTTAGTTGATCAGGGACCCAACTGGTCAGGTTCAGTCCCTGTTCCAGTGCCCTTGGACAAATCACTTTATCCCAAGTAGCTTTGTAGGTGCCCCCTGTCTCTTCTGTACATTTACAACAGCCTCAGACAAGCTTGAATGAGACGCTTCATATCTTTTTTTTTTTTTTTTTGCATGACCTATTTTAACAGGAAAGATTTTAGCAATAAGAAATCTGACTTTTTCCAAAGCCAAAGTTGTCCAGGTAATGTGCATTACTATGACAACCAGTATACAGTCGTGAACAAGCATGAAAAATGCTGCTGTGTGAACAAAGCTGGGCACACTTTAAACACCTCCACTCTGTTTCTTGCAGGGTTCAAACTCTGTCAGTGGGCCATATTCCTCTCCCCTGAGGACAAAAATCTACCTGTACAGTATTCTTTTTTTCTGAAAGCATGAACCAGGAGTCTTAGGTTACTTAGGGCCATCTGCCAGGTGGTCTTCTTCAGGGACGGAGGAACAGGGTCTGTTTTTTCCAGGCATTAGTTTTAAATACATAGCATTATTTACACAAATGTAATTGGATCCTTTTTTTCACTGCAACTACTAATAATTATAATTCTTAATAGTAACAATAGTAATGAAAATAAGTGATGAAAATAATACTACTAATTATACTTCTACTAATAGTAGTAGTAGGGGAGGAGAGGTCATGTAAATACATTTATATTCAATTAAATCAAGAAGACGTGCATTTAACAGGAGAATAATATGGGACTCCCACTGCGGTGGAACCTGAGTGAAGTTGTTTGGAGTGCTAGCGAGTGGTTAGTTCAGTGTTTTCAGGGGCCTGGACTAATAATTCTGTTCATTTCTTAATTTTGAAATACTGTATCTAGTGCTATGTCTTGATTTAATCCACTAAAACAGATTTAACCATCAGTCTAAATGAATAACAGTAGGTTAGAAGTCAGTTATAGCTAAATTACAGCCACTCAGTGTGCAGCGTTCGTGCTGCATCAGGTTCTGTTTAAATGGGTCTTTTTTGCCTGCTGTGCTTTATTGTTACTTTTAACAATATGATCATCAGTTAAATCTGATTTTTAGAGCCTGTGTGAGGTAACAGTGTCTGGTAGGTGAAGAAAATCTTCCCATCAGATATTTAGCCACAGAAAAACGAACAGATTTATGCAGAAATTGCAAATGTATGTCTCAAAGAGCCATATGTGGCCCTTGTTTCAGCCCATTTCTGAAAGCATTCTCCCTTTGTTTTGATGCATTTCATGGAGACAAAAAAAAAGAAAAGAAAACTACAATTTTCTTCAAATGCCAAAGACCAATCCACTGGAAACGGCAGTGTGTAGAGCTTCAGTTCTGGTAGCAGTCGGGGTTAAAGCCCAGTACAGGAGCTGCAGTAATAGCACCATGGTCACCAGCATTTCATCTGAGAGAGGTCATCAAGAAAGGTTACTGAAGCTGGAGAGAAAGCAGCAGTAATGGGCTGCTCTTTGACAGGTACACAATCATGGCCACTTTATTGGAAACACTTAGCTTGACATTCCACCATGCTGGTGTAGATACAGACTGTAGCTAGAGACTGTAACTGTTCATATTTGTTCGTATTAGGTCAGTTTTTGATATAAACAACTGACTGGACAGCTTCATTGGTGGGACCCAGCCTGGCAGTGTGTCGAAATCCTAGTAGCTATGCACACGTGTGTGGTGTTGCAAGGGTTTGTACATACATTAGTGTTACTATTGCATTCATAATAGCTGACCACACTAATTACATCTTGTTAACAGCCGTCCTATGGACAACAAACTGACCAATAATGAACAGGACGGTCAGTAGTGTGTCAGCAAAGGCCTCTTTCTTACATGTGGACCTTATAAAGTGGCCACTGAGTTAAGTGTAAAGTGACCATTCTATCATACATGAACACAGCACAGCACACAGTGTGAACAACATGAAAGTCCTCCTCTGTATTTAACCCATTGACCAAGTGAAGCAGGGGCAGCCAGTAACACAGCGCCCGAGGGAGCAGTGTGTGGAGACAGTACCTTCCTCAAAGGTACCACTAGCTGTCTTGGGATTGGGAACTACGGCTTTGCAGGGTGAACTCCCCAACAACTAGGACACCAGCAGGTGTATCATTAGGAGCAGCCTTGTAGATCATCTATGCACTGCATTTTTATATATGAAAGGAAAGAAATTCATAAAATGTTTTTCAGAATGATTCAGTGTATTTTGTACAGAGCTAGATTTGGTCTGAATCCAGAATCTGACAGTAATGAAATATAAATTGGTAAGCAGCTGGCAGCAGATTGGGCTCCCTCCTGGTTTGCCCTTCTGTTATGCCCCAGAGCAAAAGCACTTAAGTGAGAGGTGCTTCTGGGCTGCTGGATTCTAGCGAGCTCTTTAACTTCATTCTTTCTATGCAAAGAGAATCTAGCAAAGTGAAGTTTGTTCAGAACCCTAAGCAATCCTGCTGACGAGAAATTGGGAAAGGGAGAGACAAATGGCAGCTGGGCTGGCATCGCAGGAGGACGTGATTACAATACTGCAGCCCCTAAACTTGAATTTACGATATTTACGATGTCAAAGCATTGGCCCAATCATTGGGAGATCTTGAGTTCAGTCCCAGTCGGTGCTGCAGTTCTGTGGCCGAAAGACCAAGAGGCTTCATTCTCTCTGGGTGTGTAGGATGCCCTGTCTTTCTCTGTGTGATAGTGACTCAGTCTAATACTGTTTGCTGATGTAACAGAATTGGCAGTTAGTGTTCTCCTCCAAGCGTGTTGAACTGTCTGATGACGCTGGTATAGCAGCAGTTTAAGATGCAGGGGCTGGTTTCAGGAAGAACATGCTAGCCTGCACCCATCCAGTGTTGGTGGTATGACATGATGGACATAAGATATGAGCCATATATTAGGAAACCCCTCAGTAAAATCCTCCAGAATACTATTAGGAATAAACACATAAAATGTAAAGGATGCAGGTTTTCTAGAACCTGAGTTTTTCCATCCTGTAAGTAGAGAAAAGCTCATTTTAAGAAAAACAGAAAAGGTCTCAGAACTGCGTCACCCAATGAGATCTCAGATAATCGTTTGCTCAAATAATCTTGGAAGTACAAAGGAATTTGACAAATTTGAATGCTGTGTTAAAATTCTTCGACACCAGGGTGGTCTTAGTTGCTCTAGGAAGATAAAAATTGCAGTGACAAATTTGCCACCAGGCTAATTCCAGCACTCTTAAATGACAAACCCCTGTGACTAAACAGTGTGGCCTTCCATGCTTTTACAAAACTGATATTCCATGCATTTACAAAGCAGTTTCACATAAGGTCAAATGGACTTGCAACAACATTCTAAAAACTCATCGAACCTCACGAGCTGCTGTGAACACAGGCGTTTATGGGCAGGTAATCCTGCCACAGGGCCTGAATGGAAATGAAGCCTTCGGGTCGTAAAAGGGGAGAGACTTTGTGTTTATCATGCACATAAAGTTTATGTCTGGCAACCATGTTTTCTGACCTCCTTTCTCTTCCTCGGGCGAAAGTCGGTCAAAGCTAAGTAATCACGAATGGCATGCGTGGAAATTCCATGCCCTCACCTCCGCTTTTCTCTTTCGCATGCCTCCTGTTTTGGACCTGTCACTTCCAGGATCTCTCACCGGCAGCCGCGGGAGACAAGCACATCCACAGCTGAGAGCGACCGGACAGGCCATGACAAATCACAGAGGCAGAAAAACAGGGCCTCGTTTTGGGGCAGATTGGGGGGAGAAGGGCAAAAGGTAAACCTCCATTGTACACGAACTTATGTAAGCATCTGACAGCCATCTGAGCTCAGCTCACATCGCGCTGTCATTTACACCATCCTTCGAAACGTCAGCTGTGGGGACACCGTCCCTCAGTTCTGGCACCGGACTGACTGCACACTGTCCTTAGGAACATAGGCTGTGTTGGTCATAGTCTTATTTTTAGGCTGTGGGTTTTCAGAGCATGCCAGCCTGTGGGTGTCTTATTTACATGCTACCGGCAAAGCAAATTCATCTCTTCACACAGATGCATGCAGATGTACTATATCTGCACTGTTGATGCATACAAAGTTTGAAATCTCAGCTACAGCCATGGAAAAAAAATGAGCAGAATTTTTTTTCTGGTTATTGCTTTTGTAGTTGGAATGTGTCTGCTTAAAATGTGCAGGTCACTATTGTTCTATACACTATTGACCACACTTTCCAAACAAGAAAAAGTGAAAAAAAAAAAAAAGTTATAAAAAAAATTGTAATAGCACATGTAATCATTTATAATACCTTAGGAAAATAAACCTACAGAACATTATTGTACAACTGTTTCATCCATCAGAAACTGAATCAGGAGTGCTGGAAGCTGCTGGAATATGCATAGAAAAGCTGCACTACCCACTCTACTGCACTCACAGCACACATGGAGGCATTTCTCTTATTTTACACACACACACACACACTGCAATAGTTCAGAAAAGAATAGCAATATGTGCATGTTACACAGCTGCAAATTGTACAAACAGTGAACAGAAAAAAGGAGAAAGTGGTTCCTTATTTTTTAAATTTTATGCTAGGTTTTTTTTTTTTACATTTCCTGTTACTGGATAAATGTTTGCTGATACATAAAATGACACCGGATTAGATTTTTTTTTCTGTAAAAATCCCGCATTTACAAATAAATTGCACAAGGGGACAAACTCAATAGCTCCCTAATATCACATAGCATCTATTGCATTTTGATGTTCCCTGAAAATATAATGGAGCAATAAATAGTCATATTTAAAGTTAAAAATATTCTAATCTTTTCTGATGTTTCATTATTTTGTTGGAATTTACACTTTTTAGATTGTTAATCACTACACTACTGTTCCAAGCCTCTGAACATCAGTGACAATGGAAGTTTTCAGTACTATGTGTTGCTATACATTATGGGCCAAGCTGGTGCTCTCATAGACAGAAAAGAAACCTTCAGGCCAAGCAGAAGAAAAAGATGTGCAATGTGCAGCTCTGAGTTCAGTAAAATAGCAGGTTTAGCTAAAGAACAAGGTGCCAGACAAACGGCGGTTTCTCCGGAGCAACAATAATGCGCTCTTCCTCTGAGAGCGGAACATTCCTCAAGCTTTTAGGTGCTCATGTGGGACATGGGGGGAAAAAGCGCAGTGCACTAATGCATCAAAGGTGTCGATTTTCTCCTCAGTGCTTTAAAGAAACACCGCAAATGTATGAAAGAGTCACTGAGAGAGAGAGAGAGAGTGTGAGAGGGCATCAAGAGTTGGTACAGTGCCAAGTGCTAAAACCACCCTCCCACACATACGCTCGCGTACGCTTCCAGATGCACACTAAATCACGGTTTGTGCAGTGATTTGTGAGCGGCTGAGCTGTTGAGCGCCGTTCTTTATGCAGAAACAGAAAGGGAGTGCGTACCCAAAAGTAAAGTAAAATCTGAACATACTTCTGTCATTCTGTTATCCCTAATTGAATTTTTCCCTTGCTTTCTTGGCACGAAAGAGCCTGATGTTCTGTTTTGATCCATGCATAGGCAACGGATCTGCGAAAACAGTCTTTTGGTTCATCATGGTTGTGATATCACAACCACAGACCCCTTTAAAAATCCCTGCCCATTCTGTCTCAGCATTTCAGCCCAGGACGAAGTCATTGCAGTGGAAGACGGTTAAACGTTGAGCTGTTTCTAACTATTCAGTTTATCGATCAGACAAGATCCCAGCAGGCCACGCCCCCACTTCGGCTACTCCAACCACATCTCCGTGAAACTGGTCCCAGTCTACAGCTCTCTACTCAAACGCACTACAGCGGTCCAGAGAGATCAGAACCTGGCTTGAGGAGCCCATCTCAGCACTTCAGGACTATTTAGAGTGCAAGGACTGGTCAGTGTGTTCTCTCCTCCCATTATGTATGTGTAGTCAGCTGCTGATGACAATTAAGCAACCTTGAACCTTTTCTTAGCCTACCAAAGGATCCAGGCATCCCAGAGAATCAGTAGAAGTTGATTTCATGCCCTTCAAAACTTTGGACAAAAGAAGGAACCCCATTTTAACCCCGACTGATTTTTGCGGCGTAATACACAGTAGCCAATCAGAGCAGAGGTCATTTACATTCATCAGTCTTATAGTCAAAGTGAAATCAAAACCCTTTTCCACCTCATTAGCCGATATCCCTGGTTATATTAAGTGCAATTCAGTGAAAAGGTGTCCACTTTTGTTCGAAACAAAGTGGCTTTTCTCCGCATCTAAAACACATTTTCTATATTTTGATGACATCACCATGTATTAGTGGGCAAGGAAAATAATACAGACCAATAATATCAACTTCTCATCCCACCGCCTCCACCCATCATCAAGTGAAATAACAGGAACGCATTGCATTAGAAAAGAAAATGCCTCGTCCAATTCACACTGACTTTAAAGACAACAAAAAAACAAAGCTTGTTAAATTATGAGGAATAAAGTGTCATGTCAAGTCAGTTACTACAGTTTTTGAAACCCAAAGACTAATATTCTATATTGACTTCAGCCAAAAAGAAATAAAGGAAAATGTGATAAATTAGCCTTTTAACTAAGTCTGCTGTTTCTGCGTTTGGCTTCATCTTCTATAAGGTTCACCTCTGTACAATACATATAAATCAGTCAAATGTACAAAGTTTAAATTATACACACACTCACTCTCACACACACACACACACACACACAGTTGATGATTAGCAATTCTTCTTTCATCATCAGCACTTTTATGGTTGTCTTCATCGTAAAGTGCAACACCAGCTTTTTCAAGCCTCAAAAGTTTCCTCAAGCTTCATACACTCACCTGATTGACAGTAATTATATGAGAGTGTGTGCTGTGTGAGGCGCGTTTATAATGCAGTGCTTGATTAAAATGAGAACCTCTTCAGAAATGCAGCGTTGCTCAAAACTTTGTTGAACGGAAGCCTCACGTACCAAAGGCTGTACTTGTGATTGGGCCTCAGACATCTTCATTACACTCATTTCTTCTTAAAATTGTTCTGGAAAGTGAAAACACCACCCTGTAATAGGCTCAGACATCTGAACAGACATTAAGGCTTTTCCTGAACTAAATTACTGTGTCAGTGGAAATTTTCAGCTCAAAAAAATCTCTATCATGCTCAAGTGGCATTAACATGCTTTGAGAAAACTGGTGTGCAAGATGGTAATCCTACACCACTTGCTGGAAATACCTACCAATGAATCAGATTGTTGTACCACTCTTTACCGGAAACACGTTGTACTAGCATTCATTGGTTAATATATTTGACACCGTTCTTGTACCATCACCCTGGTCACTGTAATAGAAACACTGGTATTATGCTAGACCTCATCGGCCAATTGAATAGAAACAGAGCCATTGCACTAGAACTTACTGCCACCTTAATTAGAAGCACCAATAGTGTACTAGAAGTCACTCGCCACTGTATTGGAAACATAGTGTATTAGAATTCACTGGCCACTTTTTTTTTAGAAACCCCTACCTTATATTAGCTCTTACTGGCCAGTTTATTAGTCTATAACAATAGAAGGCCTTTGTGTACAAACTTAATCACTTCCATTAGAGATACAGCTAAGAGTCAGTCGAGGTGTTTTTGCTCGAGTCTGAGTGAAGAGTAGTTTGAGTCTCTATTCCACAGCAACAGGAATAACAAACTTTACCGGGGCCCTCGAACAGCAGGGTGCTCTTGGATGGGGGAGGAGCATGTGGAGTTGAAAGCAGCCAATCCAGTTGACTGATATGGGTTTAAAATGACACTGAGTGTCGCTCAGTATCTGCTCATATCCAGGAAAAAGCAGGTTTGTGCTCAGAAACTCACCACTGACAAAGGTGACTAGAAACTGTGCACAAGCATATGGGACGTTGAGACTAACCAGGGAGACAAGCAGGTGTTTCTAATAAAGTGTCCAGTAATCGTGTACCTGTCAGAAAGCCTATTACTTTTGCTGTCTCTCCAGCTTCCGTAACCTCTCTTAGTGACCTCTCTCAGAGGAAGTGCTGTTGACCGCAGAGCTGTTACAGCAGCTCTTGCTCAGGGCTTTAACCCTGATTGTTTCCGAAACCCAAGCTCTACACACTGCTGTTTACACAGGTTTTTTATCCACTAAAAGGACTGAAATTGGTTGAGAGTGGTCTATCTAAAAGATACCCATACAAGAGTGACCATAGCTTCAGTCAGAAACTGGGCTAAACAATAGCTAATATGCATTGATGGAACCACATTCACATACAGTAGAGAAAATAATTATTTGACCCCTCGTGGATTTTGTACATTTGTCCAATGACAAAGAAATGAAAAGTCTCAGAACAGTATCATTTTAATGGTAGGTTTAGTTTAACAGTGACAGATAGCACACCAAAAGGAAACTTGAAAAAATAACTTTAAATAAAAGATAGAAACAGATTTGCATTTCATTGAGGGAAATAAGTATTCTGAGATAAGAGTTCTGGCTCACACAGAGTGGTTAGACACTCCTACTCAATTAGTCACCCTCATTAAAGACACCTGTCTTAACTAGTCACCTGTATAAA
>JBBJLR010050882.1:0-11745 GCA_037577145.1 Brachypetersius gabonensis
TCCAGGACTGCTGGGACTTCACCTCCACTCTCCCAGAGCAGCGTCCAGCTCCATCCACAAGCCTCACAGAGTCTGAGAACATATGGAACATTTATTATTTTTTTTTTTTCAAATTCTCATGGTCCTGCTGGTGAAAAGTGAACAACAGTGAACTAAAGTACCTGAGCAGGTCACTTCAGCTTGGATGTCTGTAGAGTCAACATAATAATTGCCGCAGTCTCTCAGGGCAGATTCCTGACCATTACAAGCTGCAATTAACCGCATTCCAGTCTTAGGCTCCAAATGTTCATTTTCAGCTGCAACAGCAGAGCCACAGTCCAGCTGTCTACACACTACAGCAGCTTCTTTAATGAAGCTAAATCCAAACACTCTCCACCACTCTCCACTGTAAAACATTTCCACTCTTCCAGCACAGCGACTGATCCCACCCACCAGTCTCACATCACCAGGTCCTGGAAAGAGACGACAGAACAATTCTTTCTGCTGTTGGTATCATTCAGACATCATATTGATTAGAGCCATGTTCTCTCTGAGTCAGTATAATCTTACCTGAACAGGTGAGTCCCACAGCACCTCCACCTGTGCAGTTATTCTCCTCTCTGTCTGAGGTGGGACAGCTGAGGAGATGCTTCTCTGAACCTTCACACTGGAACTCTTTGGCTCCAAATGGGTGTTTCCCTTCTCCAAACAGCGCCCCCTGTAGAGTTAGTGGGGTCCCACAGTCCAGCTCCCTACAGACCACCTTTGCATCCTTCCAGTCAAAGTCAGACTCACACACTGTGGTCCAGGACTGCTGGGACTTCACCTCCACTCTCCCAGAGCAGCGTCCAGCTCCATCCACAAGCCTCACAGAGTCTGAGAACATATGAGACAGTCAAGAGGAAAAAGTAATGATCAAAATTTTTATAAATCTCACATCAGCTGACATTAGTGTTGATCAGTTTAAATCAGACTTCAATTGTGAGGTTGAAGGTTAAATGGTTTTCTTCTTGTTCACACTGTGAAACAGTTGATTATGTGCCTTTACACCTGATGTAAATATCTTTCTTTTTTCTGTCTGTAAAATCACTTCTAAATGTAACATTGACTGCATTCCCACAGTCCAGCTCTCTACACATCACCATTGCATTTCTGTGGTCAGCTTTTCCGCCATTCACCGTCCCCCATGCACCCTCATAAAGAATTTCTGCTGTTCCAGAGCACCACCGTCCATCAGTCTGACCCCCGTCATCTCTAACCAGAGAAGACACACACAGGGAGTTCAGTTCCAAAGTTCAGATATAAACTGTACTGATGTGGATTATAGTGGTGACTATAGGGTCACTTCCCAATAGCAGTATCCCAGGTTACCACCTAGAGGAGATACTTTCCACACTGTCTGATTCTTAACCCCCTCATCACTCTCCACCTGTGGTCAGACATGAGTCCTGACTGCCCCAGAACAGATCATGCTTCACTGAGGCAAGCTTCACTGACTGTGTGTACTCTCTACGCTCTCTCCCTCTCTCCTCTCTGTCATGCAGGACTAGCAGAGCACGTCAGTGCTTGGCGGGAAAATACCCTTCCTGGGAAGGCTAGGACGCTGCCAATATGCATACGGGCATCCACCTGTGAACCTCCGCGAAGGATTAAAAGAACAAAGACTCAGAGTCTTGAGTTGAATTATTGCATTTTGGTTGAATAAATAGTATTTCATGGGATCTCTGTTGCGTGCTGCTATTATTCCCCCCTTGCAGAAATGACACTGACTTCCCTCATTCTTCATTGTATTTAAGTTCTTTTACATTTTTGGGTTTCTCTTTCTTTATTATTTATTTTTATTTTATTAATGGTTTATTTGACATGGACAGTGCACATTAATAAACATAAATTGTAAATGTGCCAAAATGAGCTAAAATGGTTATTTTACACCTGTTGTCCATGGACCGATGGTAACAGGTTTAATGCATATTAAAAGAAACAAAATACATAAAATGTACATACATCATAAACAAAAAGTAAAAAGACACATAAAACATGCAAGAAGAGAAGGGTCCGTAAATATAAGAAAATAATAATAATAAACGCACAAAAGAGAGAAAAACAGAACATAGCTGATGGCAGTGATGGTATAAATAAACAGCATCTACATACAACTAAATAGCTGAGCAGTGTGATGTTATTTAGTGTTGACATGTTTGGAGGCTAACTAACCATTATTTTAAATTGTCTGAATGTGTGGTATGTTTTTATGCCTCTAATGTGGACTGGTATCATGTTCCACTCAGGTGCAGCTCTGATGGAAAATGTAGATTGGCCAAAACTGCTTTTTCTCATCTGAATTATACAGTTACCTCTAATTGTACTTTTTGTAGATCTATTTGTAGATGAACCTGTTTTTATGAGTTGTCTTTAAACTGAAGGAGCATGCCCATTGATAATCTTATATGTGAGAAATAGGTTTGTGTATTTCACAAGATTTTCCCAACTCAGAAGTTTATATTTAGTTAAAAGGAAACAGTGGTGATGTTTTAGGTTTTTTATCAAGAGCTTTTGTCACAAGGCACAGGAATATCGGACCGAGACACACCAAAGACACAACCTTGTTGCGTGGCGGAAGAGCCCCAACGCAGATAGCACGAGGGAGCGGGTGAACCACGCTGTTTAGTCTGAGAACGCTCTGTAGGGTCCTTGTTCTCACTTGCGCGCACACACAGGGATAGAAGAGGGGAGCTCCTGGGAGCTGAGGTTACTCACAGTACTGGAGTTGACTAGAGTAGGAACATGTAAGGATTGAAGCATGTCACTTCAATGTCTTTGCGAGTATTATAAACCTGGACGGTCCCAGTTGGGAGGACACCCGAAGACAGTAGTCCCGAATGAGAGAGGGGTCCAGGATGTGATGCCCGGGAACCCAGAACCGTTCTTCCGGACCATAGCCTTCCCAGTCAACGAGGTACTGGGTGCCATGGCCATGGCGGCACGAGTCCTGGATCTGCTGAGCGGTGTATGCGGGAACACCGTCAACGATTCGAGGAGGAGGAGGGTCCGGAACCTGGGGAGACAGAGGGGAGAAGAAAACAAGTTTGAGAAGTGAAGCATGGAAGACCGGGTGTATTTACAGAGAAGGAGGCAGCTGGAGCCGGAAGGTGACAAGGTTGATTCGGTGCGAGTTGCGGTAGGGACCCATGACCTGGGGCCCGAGCTTATTGGAAGCTGTTAGGAGTTTGACATGGCGGGTGGAGACGTAAACCCTGTCACCAACATGGAATAATCGTCTTGGACGGTGCCGACGACTGTGTTGCAGGACGTAGTGGTGGTTGGTTCTGATGATTGCCCTTCTGGCTTGTTTCTAGTGTTGCCGGCAGCCCAATCGTTGGGCCGAAGGGACCTCAACCTCCGGTTCTTGATGGTCGAATACCGGAGGCTGGAACCCGTTGCACACCTCAAAAGGGCTGAAGGTTGTGAAGGTTGTGTGAGAGGTCCGCCCAAATGAGGTAGTCGGCCCAGGAGCGCTGACAGGAGGAGACGTAGCAGTGGAGGAAGTGCTTCAGCTGTTGAGTGGTCCGCTCCGTCTGACCATTCGTCTGCGGATAGTAGCCAGACGAGAGGCTGATGGTCGAGCCGATCAGACGGCAGAAGGCCCTCCAGAACTTGGCTGTGAATTGGAGCCCTCAGTCCAAGACAATGTCCCTGAGGAACCCATGCAAGCGGACTATGTGCTCGAGTCCACAATGGTGCAGATGGTGTTCCTGCCTCACGACTCAGGGAGACCCATGATGAAGTCGAGGGCGATGTGGGACCAGGGCCGGCAGGGTACCGGGAGTGCTGTAGTTCCTCACCCGAAGGGGTATTAGGGGTTTTGGAGCCCTCTCTCTGGAGAGTGCACACTAGTGCCCGGCCACCAGAAGGCTCTTTGGAGGAGCAGGGTTGTACGGTTGACCCCCGGGTGACCGGACAGGACGGAATCATGGGCCCATTGGAGCACCTCTTGATGGACGACTGGGTTCTCGGCCGGAGGCGGTTCGAAGGACTGGGCCTGGCGGACCCTTTCTTCCAACCCCCACCGGAGAGGTGCGATGATGATGATTTGGTCAGGGAGGATGGGCGCTGGATCCGTCCGGGGCCTCTCTACTTGATGTTGGCGAGAGAGGGCATCAGCTTTGGTGTTCTTCGGCCCCGGACGGTACATGATGTTGAAGTGAAATAATTAAAAAAACAGCGCCCATCGAGGATTGACAAGGATTGAGCTGTTTTGCAGTCTTGATGGTAATTAAGTTCTGGTGGTCTGTCCAGACCGTGAATGGGACATCGCTGCCCTGGAGCCAGTGACGCCATTCCTCTAGAGCCCACTGATGGCAAGCTGCTCACGGTCCCCCACGCCGTATCGAATGGGGTCGAATTTTCTAGAGAAGAAACAACAAGGATGTTGTTTCTGGTCTGGACCCTGCTGTGAGAGGACCACTCCTACGCCCATATTGGAGGCATCCACCTCAACAACAAAAGGTTTGGTCTGGTCAGGATGAATGAGAACAGGTGCGGAAGTGAAGAGGTGGCAGAGATGGTGAAAGGCGGAGGTGGCCTCAGGGTTGAGTTTGAAGGGTCCAGGTTTTGGGCTGGTGAGAGCAGTGCAGTGAGAGGTACTGCAACTGAACTGAAGCCCCGGATGAATTGCCGATAGAAATTGGCAAACCCCAGAAAACGTTGCATCTGCTTAAGCGACGTGGGTAGGGGCCATGCACGCACAGCCTCCAGCTTCTGGGGATCCATGGCCACACCCTTAGAGGAGACAACGAAGCCTAGGAATGTGGTGCTGTGCTGGTGGAAGGCACATTTCTCCAAATTACAAAACAGCTGATGGGCCAGCAACCTCTTAAGAACTGCTCAGACATGCTGGACGTGCTCCTCTGTGGTCTTGGAGTAGATGATGTCATCGAGGTAAGCGAAAACCCAGCGGCCCAGCATGTCCCGGAGAACATCGTTTATCAGCTGCTGGAAGGCAGAGGGGCTATTGCACAGACCAAACGGCATTACCAGGGTCTCGTAGTGGCCGGTCGGGGTTATAAAGGTCGTCTTCCACTCATCTCCCTCTCTGATGAGGATGAGATTGTAGGCGCTCCACAGGTCCAATTTCATGAAGATCTGAGCACCCGAGAGAGAGTCCAGGGCGGTGTTAATGAGCGGAAGCGGGTGCCGGTTATTGATCGTGATCTTATTTAGTCCTCAATAGTCGACACATGGACGCAGGCCCCCGTCTTTCTTGCCGATGAAAAAGAACCCCGCGGCAGTGGGGGAGGTGGAAGGGCAGATGGTTTCGTTGTGAAGCCCCTCTGTGACATACTCATCAATGGCCTTTCCGCTCCCCCGCGGTGAGAGAATAGAGACGGTCACAGGGTGGTACCATGTCCAGGAGGAAATCAATGGCGAAGTCGTAAGGGCGATGAGGAGGAAGACGAAGCGTCTTGCACTTACAGAAGACCCCCACCAGGTCATGGTACGGGACAGGGATGGGCCTGCAGGTTGACGTCGGGGGCCTCGGATAGACTCGGTATGGTCTTTATAGGACATGAGGAGGGGTTCGGAGATCAGGTGAATGGGACTGTTGGTGGGGGGCCGACCCTCCATGGCTGTGATGGTAACAGGCTGAGTTAACACCCCTGATTTGATCCCCAGCTGGGTAGCATATTTAAGATTGAGGAAGTTACCGGCCACCCCCGAATCAACGAAGGTGATGGGACCGATCCTTTTGTGACCCAGCTGGAGATCTACCTGGATAGTAAGCCTGGAGACGGCCAACGGGCAGCTGGAAAATCCCGTAACGCCAAGTGAGGGACACCTCCCCCTAACTTGGGTAGTTCGTTTCCCGGCCGCAAGGTGCAGACGGCGCAGTGGTGGCCCGGCGAGGGAAGTCTGCATGGCCAGGGTTCGGAATTCGGCAGTGTACTGGCTGGCCACGCGATCTCCCTGCCACAGATCGTAGAGGGGGGAGTCCACCACCACCTCACTCTCAGCACGTTGGAAGGTGGCCTTGAACCGTGGGGGAGTTGGCTCTCAAGACCGCAGAGGCCCATTCCGCTGTCGGCCCGATGAGGAGAGAGGATAGAAGAGCAATCCTGGAACAGTCGTTGGGGTAAAGGTGTGGCTGGAACTCGAAAACCAAAGACAGGTTAGTCAAAAACACATCACATTTTCTATCCGTGCCATTCCATTTGCAAGGCAGGGCTAAATCAGGCATGAAAGAGGGGGTGGGGTGGGTTAAGGGGTAGGTTTAGCTGGGGCGGCCACCTGGGGGTATCCGTCCCCTCCGCAGCCGGACTGGCTTTCGCCTGCCGCAGGAGAACGACCTCCGTACGGAGGTTCGTCACCTCCTGCTGCAGAGCGGCTATGTCAGCTGACGGCTGGTTTAGGATCTCCCACAGATGAGCCACGTCAGCTGAGGTCAGGGTCACAGACATTCTGTTACAAGGCACAGGGACGTCGGACCAAGACACACCAAAGACCCAACCTTGTGGCGGAAGAGCCCCAACGCGGATGGCACGAGGGAGCGGGCGAACCACGCTGTTTAGTCTGAGAACGCTCTGTAGGGAGTTAAGACCCGCACCTAACTAGTCCTTGTTCTCACTCGCACACACAGGGATAGATGAGGGGAGCTCCTGGGACTTGAGGTCACTCACAGTACTGGAGTTGATTACAGTAGGGACACGTAAGGTTTGAAACATGTCACTTCAATGTCTGTGCAAGGACTATACACCTGCTTCCTACTTTTATAGTGCCCTTTGACTGCACGTGACCTGGTGTGTGTGACAGCTTTGAGGGTTTGCTTATATAACAAGTGAATGGGCGTACCAGAGGTTGTACTGACCTGAGACCAAGTTGTAAAGCAATATTTAATGTAAGTGAAGGTCACTGAATACATATACATGATTGCAGCCTCTGTTGACATACACTTTCGGATTAATCTAAAGTTTGCCAATTGAATTTAACGTGCTGACAGACTGGTGTCAGTTACTGTTAGACGCTACAATAAGTGTCTCACCGCAGTTATTTTGGACAAAGGGGAAAACAATAGCTATAAAATGGGATGGGTGTCGTAACACTTTCCCCACTTAGAACAAGCATTACTGTTTATCTTTTGTTTAATGAAACAGGGTTACTTTATTGTACTGTCACGGTTCGGGCAGTCTCCACCAGGTGGAGCTGTGTTTTTGTGTTTGTTTGGGGTTTAGGGACTTTTATTTTGACACACCCTGAGTACCCGCAGCTGAAGCCATTTCCCAGGCCAGGGTACTCAGGGTGTGTCAAAATAAAAGTGAAAGGTTAAGTGATTCTGTCTTTGTATTGGTTCTGTGTTCTTGTATTCATGTATTTAAGTTCAGTTTTGTGTCACATTCACGGTCGGGTCATTGAACGTCATGTTTGTCTTTGTACTTGTGTGCGGTTTTTCCTGCTTCCGCGTTCCTGCTTCTGGATTTCTGTATTGGCCCTTGTGCCAGGTTTCTGTTCGGTTTTGTGTTGTTTTTTGAATAAAGTTCCAAGAAAAGGCATGGCTGCACCGTGGCCTTATTCTACACCTTGGGTTCACGGGGTTCCCCGTGACAGAATGACCCAACCCTTCGCATGGGAAGAACCCATGCCACAACTTACCTCACGGGGGGAACCCGTGTTCCGACCACTCGCATGGGAGTGCCCCATGCCACAAAATACCTCACGGGGGGAACCCGTGTACCAACCATTCGCACAGGAGGCACCTGTGAAACCAGGGCCAAGGGAGGAGGAGGACCTCTCCTACGAGGCTTTCCGGAAATGGGTCATGGACGGTCTTCCCGAATGCGTGCCCTGGTTGCTGGACGAGGAGGAAAATGGGGGCAACTCAGAGGACCTCCTCGATCCTCCACCATCCTCCCGGAGGGGAGAGAACGCTGCCGACGCAAGCCCCGAAGAAACGGCCGGTGCGTCTCTGACGGCACGCACCGAGCCACCTCTACCATCAGTGCGGCCGGTGCCAGCTCCCTGCCTACCGCGTCCCCACATCAACCTCACACAGCCTCCAACTCCTGCTCTACGCCAGAAGCCCTGGATAGAAGGGGGCCACTCGGACAGTGACGGCCAGAGGTGGGTGAGGGAGAACCTCCCTGACTGCGTGCTGCTGTTACTGGCCGAGGAGGAAAACGGGGGCGACTCAGAGGACCTACTTGATGCTCCACCTTCCACCCTGAAAGGGGGATGTTCCCCCATGTTTTTTGGGGGTGGGGTGGTGTGGTCGCCAAGGGCGAGGAGGGGGGTTCCTGGGAAGGGGGAACCCTTGGTGGTATCGGCGAGGTGGAACGCGCCGAACCACCAAAAGTACAGCCTGTGCCAATGGACCCTGAGAGGCTTGAGGGGAGCAACAAAGAACCCCGGGATGGAGATTCCGTGCAGAGAGGCAAGAGAGGGCTCCAGGGAATCGTGTTCGGTTGCTTGAGTAAGCCTAAGGTGTGCTGCGATGAGTCCCGATGTGGGGGATCCACGTCAGGTCGCTCGGGAGCGCCAAAAGGGGGCTGTGGCATGCCCTCTGGAGAGAGGCGGACGCTGGAAGGCTCTGGAGTGCTCGAGGCGAGCCGCATACAGCCCCACGGGGAGGGCTGCGAGCCAGATGGCTCTAGAGTGCTCGAGGAGAGCCGGGTACCGCCCCTTGAAAGAGGTTCCGAGCCTGACGGCTCCAGAGTGCTCGAGGCGAGCCGCGTGACGCCCCAGGGAAAAGAGGCCGAGCCTGACTGCTCCAGAGTGCTCGAGGCGAGCCACGTGACGCCCTAGGAAAAAGTGGCCGAGCCTGACGGCTCCAGAGTGCTCGAGACGAGCCTCGTGACGCCCCAAGGAAAAGGGGCCGAGCCTAACGGCTCCAGAGTGCTTGAGGCGAGCCGCGTGACGCCCCAGGGAAAACGGGCCAAGCCAGTCGGCTCTGGAGCGCTCGAGGAGAGCAGCGACACGCCCTCCGGAGAGGGGCGAATGGCAGAGCGCTCAAACAAGCTGGAGGAGAGCTGCAACGAGCCCCACGGAGAAGAGTTCGTGCCGGGAGCGCTCAAGGGGAACAGTGACGCCCTCCGGAGAGGAGCGAACGCTGGAAAGCTTGAGCGAGCTCCAGGAGAGCTGCGACACGCCCTCCGGAGAGAGGCGGACGCCAGAAAGCTCAAGTGAGCTCACGAGGAGCCGCGACACGCCTCACGGAGAGAGGCGAGCTCTGGAAAGCTCGAGCGGGCTCACGGGGAGTTGCGACGCGCCTCACAGGGAGAGGCGGACGGCAGAAAGCTCGAGTGAGCTCACGAGAAGCTGCAACACATTCTCCGGAGAGAGGCTGATGCCGGACAGCTCGAGGGAGCTCAGAGAGAGCTGCGTCGCGCCCTCCGGAGAGAAGCAGATGCCTGAAAGCTCAAAGGAGCTCAGAGAGAGCAGCGTCACGCCCGCCGGAGAGAGGCGGACACCGGACGACTCGAGGGAGCTCACGGAGAGCAGCAACGAGCCCTGCGAAGAGGGGTTCGTGCAGGGTGCACTTGGGAGGAGTGCTAAAGAGGCCCGTAGAGACGGCGTCGACCCTGGCAGCATGCAGGGGTGTGGACAACGGCCCTCGGCCTGGTGGACTATGGACTTTATGCCAGCCGGGGGTCTTCCGGGTGGAGGTCGTGCCCCCACATTCCGTTCGGGAGTCTGGATTCTGGGACAGAGAAGGGGTCCCAGCTGGACCACCCACGACAGCGAGGCAGGTGAGGGACAGCCCAGGACTACTGTTGGAGAAAAAGGACTGTACAGGGGTGTGCGGGCACCGTCTCTGCCGCCGCCGTCCCCCGCCCTCCCTCCCCTTTGTTGTTGTTCTGGGTTTGGTGGTTTTTTTTTTTCTTTTCTGTGTTTTGGGTCTGGTCCCTGTTCGCCCCTGAGGGCGATTTTTGAGGGGGGGGTACTGTCACGGTTCGGGCAGTCTCCACCAGGTGGAGCTGTGTTTTTGTGTTTGTTTGGGGTTTAGGAACTGTTATTTTGACACGCCCTGAGTACCCTGGCCTGGGAAATGGCTTCAGCTGCGGGTACTCAGGGTTAAGTGATTCTGTCTTTGTATTGGTTCTGTGTTCTTGTATTCATTTATTTAAGTTCAGTTTTGTGTCACATTCACGGTCAGGTCATTGAACGTCATGTTTGTCTTTGTACTTGTGTGTGGTTTTTCCTGCTTCCACGTTCCTGATTCTGGATTTCTGTATCGGCCCTTGTGCCAGGTTTCTGTTCGGTTTTGTGTTGTTTTTTGAATAAAGTTCCAAGAAAAGGCATTGCTGCCCCGTGGCCTTATTCTACACCTTGGGTTCACAGGGCTCCCTGTGACATGTTCTTTACAAATAACAGAAACAAGATTAGACATCGATATGTCAACATTTCTTATTAAAGAACTGAATAGTTATTGGAATTTTCTAATTTTTCCACATGATTGTAGAAATTCTCATGTTAATTTTAATTCTGGAATTTTGACTAATCTGTTATAATTATGTTTATTCTTATTGTAGACGTGCTGAAAAGATCATAGACCTCTTTTTAAAGTAAAAAATATATATTCATTACATTTAGGCAGGGACTGAAACCATGCCACCACACCTGCTTGATGCAGCAGAGGACACATAAAAGTCATCTGAAAGATGAGGAGAACCACTGAAATATATTTTAGTCCATATTTGCTGATAACCTTTGTCCCAACAAAATTTCTCTTAACCAACACAAAGCCGTTGATGTTCTTTTGGTCTCACACAGCCTTAAGTGTAAAACAACATGAGAGCCTCATCTGTGAAGAAGCTTCAGCCCCCCCCCCCCCCACACACACCCACACACAGAGCTCCTAGACAGTAGACCCCCTGCAGAGAGTCCAGCAGTGAGTCCTGAGTCCTACCTGCAGTGGAGCAGAGGAGCATCAGTAGGACAGCAATGAGCACGGCTGTTGGAGGCAGGTCCTCCATCCTCTACAGTCCAGAGTCCCCACACGTCTGTAGGACACCAGTGAGTCCAGCCAACTGCAGCAGGGGGTTGGAGTTGCGTGTGTGTGTGTGTGTGTGTGTGTGTGTGTGTCTGTGCGTGTGTGTGTGTCTGTGTCTGTGCGTGTGTGGCTTCTGTTCCAATTTAATTTAGATCTTATAAAAATTTTATTTATCTGATTTTGCTCCTCCAGAAAACTTCTTATGCAACACTGATAAATGACTGCTGGAAGAAGAAAAAAATTACACACACACACACACACACACACACACACACACACACAGACACACACACACACACACAGATGAGGGTTCTATCACAGGCCTGTCACGTGTGATTTTTAATTAAAGTGACACTACACATAATTTGGTGCATGAAGCTTTATGTCAGGATTGAGATACAAAACTCTTTCACAAAAAGAACAAAAATAAGCAAAACTTTCAAACACCAGTTTTATATTTCATCGTATAGAGGAGATAAAAAAATAATTCAGTAAAATAACTATCTATATATTTGTATATATATTATTTATATCTTTCTATACTGAGATCAGGTTTTCTCTAGTTCCCTGTTGTTCCTCAGCGCTGAAGCTCCTCTCGTTCTGCTGCCCTGTAGACGCCAGTGCACCACTATAATAAACATTTCTAATCACTGCTTTACACTCCTCTTACCTGAGGGTCATTTTCTCAACACACTTGAATCTAGAACTATTCAAGTGTGTGTGTGTGTGTGTGTGTGTGTGTGTGTGTGTGTGTGTGTGTGTGTGTGTGTGTGTGTGTGTGTGTG
>JBBJLR010050893.1:0-11744 GCA_037577145.1 Brachypetersius gabonensis
TGAGTGGGTGGAGCTCCTTTATCTAGGCTCCTTGTATCTTTAGACACTTTGCAGCCTGTCAGTAAAACATTTGTTCCTATTTCTTTTATTTAATCTCCTCAGTGTGACACATTCACTAAACCTGACAATTAACTGATGAGGTGAACCAGGTGTTTCTGAGCAGGGAAATGGACCACGGCCCTCCAGGACCGGTGTGACAGAAAATATTTTGACAGACAGAAAATATTTTTGCACAGACAAGGTGAATCAGAGAAAAGTATGAAGAAATAAGGAGTGACTCAGGACTTTTGCACAGTACTGTTCCTTGAGGTTTCATTTTTGTTAACAAAGCATTGTCTTTTAAAACCATACTAAAACAGTAGGTATAATTAGGTAAATTATGGGTAATCGGGAAAAAATGGTGACCTTTAAATCTTAATTTCTCTTAAATTAAAATGATTTGAAACTTGCCCTTAAATGTTGACCCTGACTTACTTATCACTGTGTACTTGTATAACCATGTAAATCACAAATAAACGTGAAACCTGAATTTTGGTCTTAACAGTATTTTCTGTTCTATGAACACCAGGTTTGACCTGAAGGAAGAGAGTAACTAGCTGAACGTCGCGCTTCACAACGTCCAACTTTCGACCATTTTTCGGGGTCACACCAATGCAACTTCTCACACTGATGCCTTCCGGTGTTTTCCTGCCTCTGCCTGCCTTGCTTATCGCAGTAGTGACTCCAGTGGACCGCTGGTGTTACGGTGTATTTTACAGGCGCAGTATTGAACACGAACGTGGGCTTACGAAAGAGTAATACATCTAAAGCGATTGCCAATATCTATTTCATTGGGAGGTCATTGATGCTTATTTGTCATTGTTTGCGTTTATGATGATGAATGTTCCGCAATATTATTGTTAGTGGCAACACAAAGTTGCCCAAGACTTTATAATGAGAGAGATGTGATGAACAGTGAGCTCCAAATGACTGTGGGATGATCATGGTGTTCAGACAGTAACGTTTTCCAAAACAGCAGTTAAGCCTGTGCAGTATTTTGAATGGAGATTTTCAGTTGAAAGAGACAAATAGCATTAGAAGCCGGCCCTAAGGGTTTAACTGGGAAGTTTTTCCCCACTGCTCCTACGGCTAGAGTTTACAGCATGTTTAGGCCATTTGTGGCCCGAGGCTTTAGAATAAGCCCCTTTTTGACCTTGGGGACCTTTGGAGCTCACTGTATTTATGAGTATAAAGCAATACAGATTCTAGTAAATGTGCTGATTGAGATTATCATCGAGGACCACATCATGCTGGAGAAACATCTTTTATGAGAAAAGAGATGAATTATGGGTAGCTAAGGCCCGTGTGCACTTCTGTTCAGTCCTGCGAGCGACTGGATGGGGAATGTAGGTCACAGGGTTCGAGTTTCTTAGAGTTACATCAGGCTGGTCAGTAGTTCCAGCCTGTTATGGCCTTAAGGATGAACCACGTTTGAGTTTCTCTCGTGCTCAGCCAAAATCACTGTGTTGCTGCATCATGCTGCATAATTCAATCTACTGCCGGAAACACACAGCCTGGAGGGGTTAGGGGTTGGGGGTTGGGGGGTGGGGGTGGGTGTTTTGGTTGGTGGTGTAATATTTGGGGAGGGGGTTAAAAATAAATACAGTGCATATAGATGATAGTTTGGTGCAAAAGTCTAGACAACCCTTGATTGAACACATCAGTAGCTGGCAGCAGTGGTGTTGCCCCTGCAATTAGAAGGTTGTGGGTTCCAATCCCAGGACTGCTAGTGGCACCACTAAGGTACCCTTCAGCAACATATCGTCGGGTTAAATACAGAGAAAGAATTTCACATTGTATACTGTGTGCTGTGATCATGCGTGATTATAAGGAGCCACTTTACAACCTCGAGAATTTTTTTTTTTTTTGCAAATTTCAACGCATATTTCTATTTACTGGCTGAATTTAATATATTGAGAAAAAATCTAAACCAACACAGCATACACTGAATGTGTCATAACTTTTACACAAATTTATCACATTTAAATCAACAAATTAACAGTAATTCTGCATTCAAATGTTCAGACAAATGCTCTTTAAAAATAGGCCACTTTGGACCTGGGTTATGAAAACTTCTGCACTCAACTGTAGTTCATTGTATTGCCTTACAGCAGTAGTCACCTGCCCTTCTCCAGGAGATCCTCCTACTGTCCTCCACCCTTTACTTAGCACTCCAGCCAATCAGAGGCTTCTGAAGTCATTCTTTATCTAGAGCAGGTGGTTGGAACTGGAGTTCTCAGGAAGGTGGATCTCCAGGTCTAAGGTTGGTGGCCACAAATCCACCTGCTCATTAGTGGTCGTGGTCATCAATGCACCTTAGCAGCCATTTGTGCTTGAACTCGTGTTTCTTTTTGATACTTTGATTTTTTACGCAGTTTCTCATTTTATAATGTGGCTTTTCATTCCACTTACGTTTGTTCCTGAGTGTGTGTTAACCCAAAATATGCATGTTTTTATTGTGTATAATTCTGAAACTGTCTGAACGAGCTTAAGGCATTTTTTTCGTGTACAGCAGTATTTTATATATAGGCACTATATGTGAGAAATTAGTCTTAGGCAAACCTAAGTTTACACTAAAACCATTTTCCAGTGGTGATTTCCATGTGTAGTTTGTAGACTAGGTTAAATGCATGCTCAAAACAAAAAAACACCAAAGAACCAAACACTGCTTAAACTTGCTGCTGATTTTTTGCTGAATTTCACTGTTTTTTGCTGTTAACTGTGTTGGGCTGAAAACAATTTTCTTGTCTGAGTGTCTCCACATTCACAATACCAGTAAAACATATCAAACACCACCTTGCTGTCCTGTATGTTTACTTAGGATTTAAAGGGAAAGTCCACTGGTTTTTCAAAAATACCCCCATTATTAAAGCATTAAGACCTCACGGAGTCAGAACTGTTCACAGTGGAGGTGAATGGAACCAGGCGTCTGCCTCAAAAACTTTCGCACAGAAAGTTCTTCCATCAGATGGTGCTGTTTGTGCTGCTTGAGACATTGGTCTACAAGTTCTGAGAAGATTTTGGTCCTAAAACTAAACCCATTCATTGTGGAGGGATACATGCAGGGCCTTGAGTTAAAACAGTCCCTAAAGTAAAGTGATTTAGTTCAGATTCACTAGTTTACATCAACAGCCATATAAACACTCCGAGACACGTGGAGCTACACTGGAGGGCGATAGAGAACAAAACATCTGGATTTGTGTTGGAGACGTCTGGTTCCATTCACCAACACTGGAAAGAAATCAGAGTCTCTACAATAAACTGAACCAAACCCACTCTGGATGTTAATACTGAAATGTAATGTAAATTTGTTAAATGCCATTGAAATGAGGCAATAATTACACATTGTGGTGATTTTTTTTTAACTGCAGAGTGTTGACCATGCAAGGCTTTATTGGTTGTGCACCGCATTCAAGAAATGAAAGTGACATTAAAACTAACAGCTAAGATTTCCTCAACAGTAAATACTTCGGATGACAAGGCTGTCTTTACAGGTTTAGAAATTCTTAATATCTGGCATGTCAACAGATATATATATTTTGCCATGAGGTTCCACACAAAACAAATCTGGTTTGACGTGTTCGGTTTATACGATAATATTTAAGCTTACAAAGTTTCTACATCGTACAAAGTGTCTTTCTGTCCCTCGAGACAATCTTGTCCAAACTTTCCATGTGATGGTGATGTCCACGTCCTGGTCTGGTGTTTATACGGTTTCCGAAACTCAATTTCAAAACCATGTGCAGTTTATGTCAGACTGAAAAACAAGGATAATATTCAGAGAAGCAAATAATACATTAATTATCCATTTCTAAAGCAGCAGGGCTGGGTAATGCTGAACAGATTATATTGCTTAGTTTCTCTCGAACAGTTAAGTGAGACATAAGAAGGTTTGGGCCCATTAAAGCTTAATATTTTAGTATACAGAACTGTGCAAAAGACCCCCCTCACTTCAGACGATCAGGCGGTGATCAGTATACTGGTGGTGCTCAATGCGGAGTGGTTGGAGCTCCCTGTATCTTTAGGCACTTTGCAGCGTGTCACATTTGTTGTGACATCTTACATTTAATCTACATAATATGACAAAGACAGTGATTCAAATCTAAATATGCAGAAATGAGGGGTGGTTAAAAAAAGCTTTTGCACAGTATGGCAGGTGCTTCTATGCAGCTCTCTGTGGGGTCCAAGAAAACTGTACCATATAATTACATGTTGTGTTTCCTTACATAAAGGCATAGATGTGTGAATACTCCAGTATTTGGGCCAGACAATGTTCAGAAAATACTGAGCTATTGAACGGTCACCATCATTTTGCTTCAACTGACAGTACTTTACACACAAAGAAATACACACTCTTCAAAATGTCTAGAAGTCTTTACTCCCTGCCTAATTATATCTGACCGTTTCTAAAGAAATAAAGCCACACAGAGGTGAAACCAGCGCCCACCCAGAACGTACCTGTCAATCAGCGAGTCTCTCATCGTGGTTGCTATGGCGCTGGGCTGGGCGTCACTCAACCGGAAGACGCTCTCGATGACAGACAGCTCTGTACTCGTGGTGTCCAGCCCGCAAAAGGCGCACCAGTCGTTCACCACCATGCCAGCGGCGATGACCTCACTGCCGCGGTTCACGGTCCCGGCCTGAAGAAAACGGCCCGTTACTCAGCGCCTCAGTGAAGAGTGCAGCAGCACTAGGTCAAGTTTAAGTTTAATGCCATATCAGAAAGAATGGCAAATGGTTATGCCATGGCAAAAAGGTATATTAAACCATATGAATTAATTGAAAGCAAGAGACTTAAATCAATAAATGAATAAATAATCTAAGTAAGATTCTTTAAATCAATTTCTGATTAAGTTACTTTGGGGAAGTGTGTAAGTGGAGAGATGCACACAAACAGTCTATTCTACAGAATACCCAAAACATGCAGAACGTACGTTGCAAATATGCTTAAAATCAGTGCCTCATGAAGGACCTGTGGGTGAAGCAAACTTTATTGGGGACAAACTTTGTCTTTTTTCACTTATTAGGAAAAATCTGTCTTGACTTTAAAGAAAATGCCCTGCTTTCATTGGTGGGGGGGATTAGGCTCTTTTTTTTTTTTACTGTTTTTTTTCCTGCTTTATTGGGATAAAAAATGGCTTTTGTTCTCTCTTTAATGGGGCAAACATGTTACTTTTTTTTTTCTACCAAATACATTGCAGATATGCTCACGGAATATAAACCAAACAGACCGCTCGGATCATTAGGATCGAGTCATGTTAGCCATTATGCCGCCCGTAGTTGGAATCAGCTTCCAGAAGAGATCAGATGTTCTAAAATATTAGCCACATTTAAATCTAGACTCAAAACTCATGTTTAGCTGTGCATTTCCTGAATGAGCACTGTGCTTCGTCTGAACTGATTGCATTTAGTTTTTAACTTATTTTTTATTTATTTTAAATCAATTATATCAATCAGTTTTTTACACTTTATATATTTTTGTTTTATTGTTGTGATTATTGCTTTTATGATTGTTCTACTTCCTTTTGTGATTGTTTTTTTATGATTATTTTATTTTTATGTAAAGCACTTTGAATTACCTTAGTGTATGAAATGTGCTATATAACTAAACTTGCCTTGCCTTGCCTTACTAGATAAATGAAGGGCAGTAAACATTACTGCCAGGAAGCTGAATTCTAATTGCAGCTATAAAACTTTCTTCAAATCGTCACTACAGTGACAAGAACCACAGAAATGACTCATTAGGACAATCAGGACAACGAGCTAAAAGTTATTAAGCTGCCTGGCTCTCCGTATCTTACCTCTCCACCTCTCCATTTATCAGACTGCAGATCAGTTATTAGGCCAGAGGACTGCCTGGACACAGCAATGACTGTATGATGTGTGTGGAGAATGTATGCTGGGCATTGTAGTGAGAAAATATAGAGGGGAAAAAAAGCTCTGGATAAGAGCGTCAGCTAAATGTTGTAAATGTAATTGTAAAAAATGAAATTGAATTCTGTCACACTGAGGAGGGGATGTATCAAACAATTCAAGCCACATCCAGGGCTTAATCTATTCATCAGAGGTTCAAATCTGTGGTTAAAAACAAGTGAAGGAATGTTACTCACAACCAGAGGCACTTGAAGGAGCGATGAGAGTTCGTCTTGGTCTTCGATGGAAGTTTTTGGGTGGACCAGACCACCCTGATTACTGAAGACACAGTAACTACCCACAAGCACCTGCTCTGCCACCGTCTGCCTGAACACCTCCACCTTCAGGGTGTCGGCCAGGATCTCCTCCGTCTCCTGCAGGACACAGCAAACGTGATGTTAAAAAATGGAGAAAATACAGATGTTGCATTTAGTTTAGTACGGAGTGTGAAACACAAAAGAAAACACTTAAATAAAACATGTGTATCGATTTACATTTACAGCGTTTATCAGACGCTAGTGTCCAAAGCACCTTCCATTCCCTAACTACAGGGGACAGTCTCCCTGGAGCAACTTGGGGTTAAGGGTCTTGCTCAGGGACCCAGTGGTGGTGCTGAAGGTAGGATTTGAACCCATGACCTCTTGGTCAAGAGGCAAGTATCCTACCCACTACACCACCACCACCCCTTTGATTTGATTAAGTGTGTACATTCTGGTCTTCTCCAACTCACCAAATCTTAGAAAAACATCTTTTCTCCAAGTGCTGTATCTCTTCACCTGACTCTTGATCTATTTGTTCTTTCCCGTTACTGTAATTTGTTGCAATTTGGAATGTTTTTGTCTACTAGTGTCTGTTACACACGGTTTCAATTTGTAAAGCGAGTGAGTTTGAGAAAGGCGCTATATAAATAATTATAACAATAATGAAACGAATATCTTGAGAAGAATCATAACATCAAGCACCACTACTACACTCTGCCATCGTTTAATGCAGAAACCCTGGACCCTCAAACCATCAAACACAATCCCAGCGTGAAGCGATTCGTACCCGGTCCAGGTCCGGGTGGACCAGAGCCACGTAGTCATTGCAGGCGATGACGTTTCCGAGCGCAGACAGACGCTCTTCTACCCTCTGAATGTGAACCGGGTCTGGAAGCGAGTTCCTGATGTGCTGCAGCTCCTGATCTGTCGTGTTGTTCGGAACAAGAAGACCGTGACGGTTTCCTGCGGGAATAAAACCTCCACGTTTCACAGCCGCTTGGATGCCGGCAGGTTTGTCACACAAAGAACTTCAGATAATCAAAATGTGATTCGTTTTAAGTTTACTGATTCAAATCTAGCACTTTATATACACTATGAGTGAAAAATCACAGACTATAAAGATACAAACTAAAATCCCAGAGTATTCAGGGGAGATGCAGTATTTTACTTTAAGAGCTGAAGAATTATTTTAAATATATAAAATGAACCTAAATAATTTCAGCATGATGTGTCATTTATTTAGTTTCAGAATCAGTATTAACTCCAAGTTACACAAGAGTCTCACAACACTTCTTTAAATCTATAGAAAAGCTACCCACTGGTACATTAAGGTAGTAACACCAATATCAGAACTGCAAACAATTAGATATACACTGAAAATCACATGGATAACATACTAATAAATATATGTACATATGTTTAATATAGAGTGGCCAATAAAGGGCTGGACAAAGGTAAAATAGACAAAAGGATAGAGAAGAATTCCTAAGATATCTAAGGAAAATGATGTTACAAAATATTAAATACACTGAAGTAGCAGAACAGAACCGACAAAACTCACCCACACACATTCTACCGATAATCCGACACCCTGCTATGGACGCATGGACCACTGGGATCGTATCTGAAAGTTCACCTTCAAAGACACTGCAGGAAAAAGGCATCAAATTAAGACAAAGATGAGACCGTCTGAAACAAAACAATATTTTTGCACCAACAAAGTTATGCAAGTGGTTTCAATACTATTAACTTGCCTGTGCAATAATATGTATATATTGTGTAAAATCATTCTGGTAGGATTTTTCATCCTCCTCACAATGTAATCTTGTGAAACATGTGTATGGTCCAATATTATCAATCTAAGCTTACATACTCTTCCCACTGTCCCACTTCTCCATTATCTACTTCAAATTCACATCCCATTCATAATATTTTCTATTTATTGTGCGTTTCTGTCAATCCTTGTGCTTTGTTCAGTGCTGTCTTCTGCATAATAATAATAATAATAATAATAATAATAATCACACTTAAGTAATTCTCATTATTCCGGGAGGTTTGCGTAGTATCCACACTATTGTCAATTTACTGTCTATCGTAACTTGCACTATGTTAAAAGGTGTGTGTTTCTCTGTGGTCTGAGGAGGAACGTTTCATCACATTATACTTGTTCACATAGGACAATAAAGATACCCTGAACTTGAACCAACTTGAAGAGACGTATAAGGAAATGTACAGTATACACCAGACAGTAACACAAACTCCTGCTTCAAGACTGACCTGTAGAAGTTTTCTGACCCCCCGATTGCCACTAAGCAGTATGTGTTGGTGAGTTTTGAGAAGCATCCAATCTCGTTATTCTTCTCAAATGAAGCTCGGACTGCCATTCTGATTAAGTGCTGAAGAGATGATGGACCTGCAGATAACTGGAGGACACAGATCACACCAGAACAGTTAGATGAGACCGAAACAAGTCTCAAATTTCACTTATACGTTCCCCCTAAAGCTGCCTAGTAGGAGCCTAGTGGGTAAAACTACTGACTGTAAGACTGTCCCTGTAAGTGACTAAGTTGCTCTGGATAAGTGCGTCTGTCAAATGCCATAAATGTACTGTATATCAGTATTGTTTAAATCAGAACTTTCTCTACTACAGACTGTGAATTTGTAAATGGTTCAACTTGGCTTCAAATTCTTCTTCTACCTGCTGAAGTGCTAGTCTTTGTAAGAGACTCAGTTTGGCTTCTTTGGTCCAAATATCTATTCCACTTCAAATAGTGACTATAAATAAAATAATAATAATAAAAAAAACCACACCATGAACTTGTGCAACACAGAGATTAGCATTTCAACTGGTATCAGAAAAAGTACGAGTTTTAGTTTCTCACAATGAACATTTTAACCTTCATATAATTTCCTGAGTGAAAATTTCAATTCCACTTTAAAGTGCGACTATGACTACCGTCCCATTTAAGGTGGACTGGAAAAAAACCCAGTCCTTTTCTTCTACCTACTGAGGTGCTGGTCTTAAGAGACTCAACCTGGCTTCCTTAGCCTGAATATCTATTCCACCTTAAATAGCGAACATATCTTCTGCACCATTTAAGTTGGTGTTTAAAAATATGACTCAAACTGCTGTCAAAGTATATGAGCTTTAGTTCATCACAATGACGCACAGATTTGATCTTAAATATAAATATAATTTCAATTCAACCACTTCATTTTGTAGCAGTTTAAAAAATGAGCATTTTTACCTCATTAACACATTTATTATTAAATACAATTACTCTGAAAGCCCTATTGCAACAGTTTACTGTTAAAAGGGAGAAAAACTTGTCAGAGCTCGATGTGGTTCAGCTTAAAAACAGACCAAACTCCGAAAAGTTTAAATCTCCACATAAACAGTTTTATCGTGCCATTATTACGATATTAGAGTAATAATGATTAATATTAATCTGATCTAAAATCTGGAACTGACTCTTTTCGGCCAGAAGCAGAAGAGCTGAGATGCTAAGCTAAAGCTAAATTTACGCTTTTAGTGACACACAACAAATAAATCTGCCAAATTATCCCGCTTACTTATCTGTAGAACTCTGTTTTATCATGAAAGTATCATAAACTCGTCATTAATACTGAAAATAAGAGAATGCAGCAGTTTCTTTACCAAAACACCGAGTTCCAGAGTCTGGACCGCAGAGACCCACGTGTTCACTTCCTCCCCTGGTGACGTCACGGCGCGCTTTGCACCCTGGGACCCTGGAGCGCCTCTGATCTGTTTTTGTTTATTGAAGGTATTTATTATTTTTGGAGTTTTTAATAGTTTTTAAAAACACGATTAAAGAGAATAGTGCATGTGTAAACCAGTGTAGTTCTACTACCGCGTTCGGGACACCTTAAACTGCTCGAATCCTTAACTTGAAGATATCTGCGCCACGAGCCGCTGTTCTAGCTAAAGATAAATATGAATAAAAATCTAATCATATTAATAACGTGAGACTCTCTTTATGAGACCCCCTAACCCACGCCATCTGTCGTGTAAAGAGTTTTTGCTGATCATTAACATGTATGTGCCACGAGCCTCAGTTATGGATTGAAACACATTAATACATAATATTAATATTAATAGCTATTTATGAGACGCACCTGCTGGACTAAATCAAAGCTGTTGATAGTTTTAATCATGTTTTGCTGACATTTCTGTGCCACGGGCCACTGTTGTTAACTAAAACCCAATAAGAAAAATAAATAAACGTCTGGTGAATAGGTTAAATTAGTTAAATGGGTTGAACACAGAGAAAGAATTCCACACTGTTCACACTCTGTTTTGTGTTCACACACGACTATGAGAAGCATTTTACAGTCTCAGATTCACATCTCCTCCAAACTTTACGTACACACTCTGTACATGTTCACACCCTTTACATTCAGTCCCAGTAATCATGTGGATTATATTGTAATTAAAGAATTCTGGAAAATATTACAGTAATAGTACAAATAGTACAAATGTCTTTTTAATAATTAAAAGTAAGAACACTCTATGTGTAATAATATATTATTTTGAAAGTCATTTCATTTATTTCATATTATTATAATGATTACTATTCAGTCGTGTGTTCTTTTTTATTATTATTTTGTAGTTAGTTTTACTTATTTAAAATTATTATTATTATTGAAGACATTTAAAGAGATGTTTATGTCAGTCATGAGTATTATATTCTAGTGGAAGAGTTTTGGAAAATTACAGTTTAAATACAGTTAAAGAGATGTTATCATCTTTAATGAACATTTTTTGAATTGTTATTTTTTAAAAATATGAATCTTATTAATTAAAAAACTAATATTGTTTTCAAATGGATTGTATTTCATTTTATGTTTTATTTATTTATTTTTATTGATGCCTTTTAAGGAGATTATTTTCAGGCCAGATGTCCTCAGAGCTTTGTAGAGACTTTTACCAAGAGATTTATAAAAGGAGACAAGAGAGAAAAGGCTGAGATTTTATAATCATCTCTCTGGATTTATAAAGATCAAATTTACCAAATGAATCGATCTGAGGCGCAGCTCCAGATAAATCAGGTATCAATAAAGTTTCCAGAAACATCTGTAAAAATATTCAGGTTTAACTGAATTTAGAAGTGAAGTAATGTGTAATATCGCAGATGTGCTTCAGTATCAGGATGTTTTATTATTGTTATTGTTATTATTATTATTATTATTTTAATTCAGATAATTTCTCCTCTGTTCTCTGCATAGCAACCCCTCACCTGGCTCTCTGGATTTGTCAGCCAATCAGGTCGAGTCGGTGCCGTGACGTCACGCGTGCTGACGCTCTCATTAGCTTGGTGCTCGCGCCGCGTCACTGCGGACTCCCGGCTAGCGCCGCTTCTGCCTGGAGACACCGCGCGGGGTAATGACCTCACACAGAGACACACGCACTGACCCCAGAGCAGCCTGAACACATCTAATAAACACACACACACACACACACACACACACACACACACACACACACACACACACACACACACACACACACAC
>JBBJLR010050903.1:0-11744 GCA_037577145.1 Brachypetersius gabonensis
ATCCATCCATCCATCCATCCATCCATCCATCCATCCATCTATCCATCCATCCATCCATCCATCCATCCATCCATCCAATTTGTTCATGTTTTTTTCTTCCTTTCTTTCTTTTGAACTTGTTTTCCCCTTGGGAACCAATAAAATCCATCCATATTCATTTAATATATCCATCAATTAATCTGTCTTTCATTCATTCTTTCTTTCTTTTCATTCATGCTTCTGTGTTGCCAATCTTCTGTTTTCCTTAGAAATATATATCCTTGAAATATCTTTACTGACAATATTAATGTCATGTTTTTATCAACAATTCCTTTAGTACATGTACATTTAAAATATGAATAAATGCTAGGCTTTTGTGGATCAAAGCTCAGTAAAATGTGACAAAATTCCTAATGTTTTCTAACAAATATTAACTCATCTACAGAAATACAATCAAACTTCTTTTAGTGTTTTTTTTACTGTGAAAGTAAGACATCACACAGGTGAAAAAACTAGACAGAGAAATGTGAAACTACCTGAATGCCTTTTTCCAAGTCTTCGCTAATGGGGTTTATGAAGGACGAATGCAATAGGATACAGCTATTACATTACAAGTGTTTTTCTTCCTGCTATTTTCATTCAGTTGTCTCAGCATTTAAGAGCTTTCTGAACCCACAAAGGTATCGGCTGTTTTTAGGTTTAAATAAAAGATGTACAGATTTCTGCAGTGACTATGAAATATATCCCTATTTAAAAGACTAGAAAGAAAAAAACACGACAATTTCTTGGCATTTTCATGTGATGTGCTTGCAGCTGGAAAAGCATGTGTGCTGCCTAAGGGGAAAAAAGGTAGTGAGAATAAACCGGGGTGCCCTTTGGAGAATAAAGATTCTGCACTTTCTCCAACAGCGTCTGTTATTTCCTCTGGAGATAAAGTGCGGTGCCACGGAGTTTTTTGTTTTTTTTTTCTCAGAAATGCTGTGGACAGTGTGAATTGGTTTGGTCCTCGATCTTTATATTTCTTTCTCTCTCTCTCTCTCTTTTCCTCTCTGCTGTGTTCATATGAATTTTTGTCCTGTGATAAATGATCAGAGGTGCAGGCCGTGTGGTTGTGGCTTTGCCAGAAATTCCCCCGAGGTGAAGAAAAAAGTCACCCCTAAAAACCAGAAAAATGCTGCACCTGCACCTATAATTTTGCAGACTGGCTGTTTTGGAGACTTTTATTTCTTTCTATCTCAGTCATCCGACCATAACTGGTTAGTTATGAAATATGAATGATAACACTGGATCAATCAATGGTGTATCAACTGTATGTTGTACCTGAGTGTTGTATGATAGCAGTACATTTGTTCAAATATCTGAGGTCATCGTATGATGACTGACTGAAGTAGATCATTTGGAGTGTGCACATGTGTATGTTTATTGGAATTTGTGGTGAGCGAGTCAAGATTAAATGAGTGCTGGACTATCTACAATTTTACCAACAAACATTTTACAAAAATATCTACATTGTTTACATACAGTACGGCACAAAAATCCCATGCAGCCAAGTTTAAAACTAACTATCATGACAGCAAACGTTTTTAAAATAAAAACAACAAGCTTTAGCATTGAGGCATAGGGGTAGGAATTCGCTGGCTCTTACCAAGCCATTTATGCATAAGGCCGCCTCAACATGTAGCAGCCTTCAGGAATTGATTTTTTTAATATTTCAGACCTGAATTTTAGTGTATTGAATTTGACCATTCTCTCTCTCTCTCCTCATATACTACAGAGGAATCTCGACCACTTTTTAAATGAACAACACTCAACTCTGATCAGCTGAGTTATATACAAGCGCCTCCTTTATAGACTATGAATATTAATTGGCTTTTTGACATTAGAATGGTTTTAAAATCCCAGCTTGGATGAGAAGCGTCACCTTGCTATAAATAAAATAATAACAGTAAAAATAGAACTTAAGAAGAGGCTGACTGACCACTGACCTTCGCACTCGGATCGTAATATTACATTACATAAATTTGGCAGAACTTAACTAACAAACTACAGTATGATAAATGCTTGACGAACTGTGCACTATATTGCATTGTAAAGAATACAAATAAACACAAATATGGATGTCGCCTCACAGCCAGAAGGTCCTGGGTTTGATTAATGACTTTTCATGTTGCCCCTGTGTCTGTGTGGGTTTCTTCCCACATCCCAAAGACATGCATGTCAGGCAAATTGGAGATACTAAACTGCCCCTAGGTGTTAAGATGGTGGTCTGGGTGTCTACACTGTGATGGAGGGCTGATAAGAACTTCAGATAATAGATGATAAATACGGTACAATGTAACAAACCTTTTTTGTTTTTATTGAAGTTAGTACTGTCAAAAAGGAACACAGGTTTGGTACATGACTTCTCGGTGAACTCCAGCTAGTGCATTACATTTAATCAGCAACATTTCATTTAAAGGACGGCTGAAGCAAGTCCTGGATGGTACTGTAAATACTGAACTTCTGAATAAATACTGGAGGTTTGGAAATGGTTACACTAACACACTCATATACATCAAATCACAATGTGTGGTTTAATTGTTTATGCTGTGTTTACTCAGAGCTTCCTTTTTACATAACATTTTCGCAGATGCCGAAGATTTTTGTACAGTGTACTGACATTCAAGCTCACTTTGATGCAAAGCACACACATAGTTTTCAGAAAAATGTTCTATTTACAAAGGCCAATTGTGGCATCGACGGAAAGTCTTTCCACAGACTTGTTTCAATCAGTGCGAGATGATTAATATTGACTAATGATGTCACTTTTAAAGATAAAGAAATGTAATTTTCTGTGTATCTTTGTTTTACTCCATGACTCTATAGTATAGACACACACGTTCATTTTACCCAGAGTGAGCAGAACTTGGACCACCATTAGAAATGCAGGCCAAATCTCTCCGAACTGATTTCACCGTAGCAAACTGTGTCTCTTCGAGAGCAGAGATAAGCAGCGCTGAGAGAAATGTCTTTAAGTGTCTTGCATTATTCTATCTGGCATAATTCATTCCCCAGTCTTCCTACCATATGGCAAGCTGTCACTGCGTGAGAAGCTGAAAACAACGTGACGAGCCAGGCCGCTTTCTGTGCTTGCGAACATTACTTGCACACGCTGGCATGCACAACTAGCCCGCCTCATTAATTCAGTTTGTTAAGAGTCTTGTTTTTCTTCATTTTCTCCGTCAAAGATTTTAAACCCATCTTATCCCTGGTGGATTTTGTTGTTGAGAGTGGAATGTGTGGTGACTCAGTGGATCTCTATTATAACTACTGAAGGTATTTTCCCACATACAGTAATGTGAAAAATCTCAAGCAGCCAAGAATATGGTTTAAAACTATTTATCTGAGCAGTGAGTGTGGTTTTGATGTTGCGACACTTAAATAACATCAGAATTACATTTGTGTAAAGTTGAAAGTTGGTTAGAAGAACAAATGTTTGGTTCCTGGCTTGTTCTCCAGCCACCGAAGGACTGATTGGCAAACTAACAAACTCACATCTACACAGGGGACAACAACTTGGCACAACAATCGGTATCCAAAAATCTGTATTGGCTGCATTTAACAAACAACCAAACTGAGTTTGACAAGTGACTGGAATCAATGTTTCAGCAAAATCACATTTTTAAAAAAAATAATATAATATACACAATATTTTACACATTTCCCCATTCCTTATACAGTCCAGCCTTTCCACAATGCTGTATATTTAGCTAGAATGAATGTGTGATACAAAAGAAACTGGGTGACCTTTTCAGACATTTTTGTTTCAGAACTGTAGACAGAGATTAGTTATGAGCAGCATATCTGAAATTAAGACTGGGGATTCAAAACCCATATTTCCAGGAGTGCAGGAAAAATGCCTCTCACAGCAGGAGCAGTTTGAAGACTGAGACTGAACTAGTGTGCCATGTTTTCCTCCTCTAACAACTCTTTCAACACATAAATTCTCCAGGCGTCACACGTCATTATTTTCACCAAAGAATGGAACAAAATAACACTAGTGTACTGTAGTCAGAGAACCTTTTCCTCCCAAATGCCAGGCCTAGTGTTTACGTCTGGTGAAAATATACAGGAAACTCATTTAAAATCTATATGGTTACTTTTTACTGTCGAAATACTTCGGGGAAAAATACAGCAATCTCGTCATCTGCGCAGTAAAGAGTGATATTAAGTTTTATTTCTTTGTTTATTTATTTTGTCGTACCACAATTCAGCAGGGCTGTTTAAAATATTTAAGTTCGGTTAAAAATTTTATGCTTCATTTAGAAATGAGAGCATTTCGAACACTTGTGTTTCGAACACTGGCAGGAATAAAAGTTATTTTATTTGTATGTAAAAAAGATGCATCCCAGTGTAGACCTGTTAAAATGGGATTATTTAACAGAGATGTGAACGTTTTTGGTTTTGTAAATTGGGAATTTTATACAGTGAATTCAGAATAACCTTCTATAAAACAATTTCTATTTAACAACAAATAAAGAATAAATAAAACCCTGTGGCACCAATCAGTTGAACTGGGTTAATTCAACTCCCTTTATTAATTAAAATACATGAATTCAAATAGACTGAACCCACAATGTAGTGCAGTTTAGTGCAAGGCAAAACTTTTTACAAGTTTTACATTAGTTTGAACCTCAAAAATACTTCAAATCAGCTTCTTCTGACCAGTTCCACTTTTTACAGCGAGGGTGACAATCATTTTTCAGGCTTGGGGAACAGAGTGCAGATGAAAGAGGATAAAAAAAGAATATGGAAAATTTTATTATTAAAATACAAAAGAAGGCAAAAAGTACAAAAAGAGTGAGCTAGAGTGGGTTGTCCTGGAGTGGAAAGTGTGACTTCAAGTTCGAGATTCTGGAAGTTGCTGTGTTCAGAGGCCATAGTGGCTGTGACGCAGTTTGATTACACTGAATGAGGTTTAAAAGCAGATACATGACGGATGTGCACACTGTCACCTTGGCTTTTTTTAGGCAAGAACAGTAAACGTCTCCCACATAATCCAGAATGTTGTCCTCTGTCCTATAGCCCTTTGCTTCTACTTACGCAAAGCGGACTGTTATGAAAGTGGAAGACGATGCAATCAGGCAACGTAGAACTGAAATCATACTTTGTTGTCGACTCACATGCTATTTTGACATCTCCACAACTTTTAGCCTATAAATAAGATGAGTGGTCATCTCTATGGAGGTGGATGAGATGTGGTTGGAGCTGCTGTGTCACTCCTGGCCCGTGGGTGATAATGGTGCTGAAGGCAGCACTTCCACTTCCCATTCACACTCCAGATTTACCAAGACAGTCACTCATAAGTTGTGGCACGCTGGCATGACATTTCACTCTGAACCGCAATGGAATTATGCTCTGATTTCTGTGATATGATGGGGGAATCCAAACACTTGGTGAGTGGTTGCAAAATCTGTGCTAAAGGTCTCTCTTAGAAAATGCCACGCATGGAAAGAATCCCTTGAGGAACTACCCCTGAGCTTCACAACATGCTTTGGAGAAGTGCTGCACTCTAATGAGCACATAACTGGGCAGCGTTCAACAAAACCATCCATTGACTTATCCGTGGTTCTATATCGTACATCAGCAACAGTTTTCCAGTCAATGTTGCAGCCAGGCTGTCAGATCATATCAGTGCTATTAGCGCCTGAATGCTTTAACTTGGGATCAAATCAATGTGTCGTTGGACTGGATGTGTGGCTGTTTCTGTCATTGCTGCCAATAAGTACCCACTGCTCTCGTTCAGTCATATCCCTTTATCTCTCTCCCTCTCTCTCTCTCTCACACACACACACACACACGCACACACACTTACACGCACGTGTGTATTTTGCATTCTTTCCTAACTTACAACAATTTTTTATTAAAATGTATATATTCTGTATTATACAAATGTAACATTTTGAAGAGCAATTTAAAGGGCCCATATCCTACACTTTTCTTGTATTTCATTTCTATTCCTGAGGTTCCCTCATTACATTTGTAAGATTTTATTGACACAAAAAAGTTCATTTTTACATTAACATTTTAAAATTCCTGGTTAACACTGATGATCTCCTTCCAGTAGCAACTGTCATAGTAGGTCATAGGTGAAGTGAACCGTCACTTCTTGAAGTTGATGTGTTGGAGACATTTACAACTCATTAGAACCATTTTCGGTTCTGTATTGAACCCAATTGCCGAACGTGATCCTAACGTTACGCATGGTAACCAAAAAGAAGCGAGTGAGGAAAAAGTGTGCGGACAAATCAGGGAATAATTAGCAGAAAATAGCTGCTCAACTTTTGCCCATATCGACAGTTGGGGCAATCGTTAACACAGTGCTGTTTTGTCGGCAGTCAGAGCAAGGAAGGTGGTCAGAGGAGTTACAAAAAGGCCACAGTTTCAGCATTGCAGTGTTTGTTTCAATCTTGATGTCTTCCATTCCACTGTTCCAGTAAGCTGTCTGGAAGGTACACCAGAAAGAAGCATCTTTTCACCATAAGCAAAAGTGCTTGGAGTTTGCCAGAAGCCACTGGAACTTTAACTAGGACAGGGCTCTGTAGTCAAATTGAGCTCAATAAAGAAAACTTTACTGATCCCAGGGGAAATTGCTCATGTACAGACTTCACAGGCACACAGACAAAAGAACAATACGTAAAATGTAAATTTTAAAAAGCTCCAGTAAGAAATCAGCAAAAAACGTCAATATGAAATATACTATGACATTTACTCAAATGCTGGAAATAAATAGATAAGTAACTTACAGTTAAGTGAATTACAAAACAGTGAAATATATTGTTGGTGTTATTGATTTGTCCAGAAGACTGATCTAAATCTCATCTTTTACATGTAAAAGTAGAGCGGTGATAGTTTACTTCTGTTCTGGTCTTCCTCACATGCCTTTTGCATGGCTCGAAGAAGGTTTTGACCCAAAACATTTTAAAAATTCATTCAGTGTGGAAAACTGCATGCATCTAGCTAAAAAACTAGAAACCATAAAACTGTTCTGTTGGAAAACAGACAATAGTGATAGAGATACAGTATAAGCAGAAGAGATCAGTAGAATATAAGCTATGCTGACACAAGTGGTGAATATTCATATGGTAAGACCTTTACACATAATAAGACACTGCACATAATGAAAAGCTTCACACGATGCTGCACATGGGAAGACTATTGCATGTAATAAGATACTGCACATATGATAATGTTTTAGCACCTGATAAGAAAATGTCTACCATTGCACCGTTTCAATCATTGCACAATTATCTACCATGTTGACATGTGCACATGGTAGACTATTGCACATGATCATAAGATATTAATGGTCTTTGATGGATCTTTGATGCTGTGGGTCTAGTTTCCCTTCAAATGGACTGGCAGCATTGTTTGCATATATGGTATTACGGATTCTAAGATAATATTTGGCTGTGGTGGAATCTTCCAACATGACAACAATCCAAAGCACATATTAAAATTCACTCAGAAAGGATTTTACCATATCAGACCCCTGATTTAAATCCAATTTTAAACCTGCAAGTTGATTGTAGCCCTGCTAGGGTCTTCATTTTTCGGTTACGCAGGAAGTTCTGCTGGGTGGACCCATTGCATTTTCGGGCTTTTAATTCAACACATTCGAACCTTTTTTGTTAAAATTCTCAGCAGATGTTTACTTCATCCCGTTTGCATTTATTCATAGAAATGCTACTCATTTTTGTTTGGTTTTTTTTAATTATTATTTATGTTCCTCACAGAAAATGAGCCAATGCCAATGAATCTCAGTTTGGAAAAATAATTATTTGTATAATTTTAAGCTAAAAACTGAAAATGGGTCCCACAGACCCGAAGACCTTATATGGGTTAAAGCAAATGAGCTTTATTTGTATTTCATTTTATAATTGTATTAAAAAACCTTTAACTGTGATTACCTGTTTTTTTGTTTTTTTTTGTTAAAAGGGGTTCATATGGAATTTATGTTTCTTTATTCGATGAGTAAACATTTGATAGACATAAAGAGGACTTTTCACTCCTGTTAAATAAAGGCACTGGTACTTATAGAAGGCACTGCATAACTGCCTTTCTCAAAGAACGTCTTTTTTTAAAGAATTCGTGGCCTGTTGCCTGGTACTTCACCCTGTTGCTGGAACACCAGTAAGTACAACAATATTTACTCATTCAAACCGTCGCGCACATTGGGAAATAATCAACGGCATTTCAGCAGAACATATTGTGTCAAACGACCTGTCTCTTATTTGTATCCTCCACTCAACATCCAGCACTGAAAAGCTGATCTCATCTCCCTCTGCACATGACTGGATGAAAGGCAAAGGCAGTGTGAAGTCATTTGCCATCATTCATGAACAGAGTGAAAGAGCTTGGAGGACAAAGAAAGAAAATATGTGGAGGAAATAAAGAATGAGGACATTTATGGGAAATAAGTACACGGTCAAGTCACAAATGGCACAGTTAACTTTATGGGGAACTGATACCGAAGGTGACTATTACACAAGAAAGAAACAGAGGCATATATGTGTAGGTGTTTTTCCACAGCTCTAATTTTGTCTTTCGGTGTATTTAATTACGGCAATAGTTGTGTTGACAGTATTCAAGCATTCATTAACGATGTACATGCTTGCATCAAAGAAATCAATGCATCATTCAGAAGGGTACAAATACTTTTGTGTCATTCATTTGACAGTTTGATGTGTTGTTGCCCAGGGGACCAGACCATGAATCCTTATGCTGAGTTGTCATTTCTCTGAACCCAGATTTTCTTAAGCAGCCCAAGGAGAAATATGACTCACTCCTGATTCTTCTGAAGGGATGTTGTTATGCCTCTGGACAACCGGCTTGCGTACATCGCTACCAAATGCCATCCTTCTTGCATCACTCGAAGAATCACAAAGCAGCTCCCTTTCTTTTACAGCAACATGTACACTACAGAAACCAGACATTAGCCATGATCCCATATAACTTCCTCCCTTAATAACTCCCTGCATCAACAGCCCCAGGGCCAATTGGGACTTAATCCAAAACAGAAGACAAACGGTCTCAGTGAGGCAGGATGAGACTAAAAGCCTGGACTTGCTAATCTTAGTCCATACGTCACCACCATGACCGATACGCCGGATTCTGAAAGTCCGGCTCTGTTCTGGAGCGCAGGCTTAGAACGGTCACATAAAAGAATCACGGAATAGTGAGTTAATGGCCTCATCATTCATGCATTTAAGGCTCGTCAAAGAATCTCAGCTTAAGTAGTTCTGCGAAGTTTTTGATAAAGATGTGTGAGAAGGAAGCACAGGTCAAACAGAAGAAGAATGGAAGCTCACTGAAAGATCTCAGTGCAACAGTGCTATATTTCAGCATATTGAATTTTGCTAGAAATTCTTGTTTTTGCTTCTTCTGATATTAAAACCTTCTATTGTCTTATGATAACGTGAATTAGGAGACTGATAATGGAGCCACGCAGACACATAAACCTCAGCATGCATTCCTCCCCTCCCCCGATAGATATATTGATAAATGGATAGAGAGGTATTTAGTCAATTTCAATCTATGCATATACACTGTAGATATACATATACATACATATACATATGCATATATAAATAGGTATAGACATAAGATACAGTAACAAAACATCTATTTAATTCTAAAGGATAACAGTGGAAAACGTTCATGCGAAAATGAATTATGAAATTAGAATAGCAGGCAAAAAATATAACAAGAGAAAATGTAGGTCGTGGACCGTCTGCGGATCCCTAAGGACCGATTTAAGAACCACTGCACACTGCTTTAAAGAACCAAAAGTGGTTCGTCTATGACAGAGCTCAGAAACCACCCTTTTAAGCACCTTCCTTTTAAAGAGTGTACTGTGACTAATGCGGTGTAAACCTCAAGCGCAGTTGCTGCTGTGGCGGTTCTGACTGTGGTCTGTATGTATATTTCAGTGATGGAACGGAGGATGTGGTTGCTCACGGCGTCCGGTGATTTTGGTCCAGAACGTTGCCAGTAGCTTGCAGAATGTGCCACTTTCTTATAAACAATTACAGGAACAGGTTTTCTGCTTCTTAATCCAAAATTCTCATCTCCAAATGGTGGGTTTGTCTCTTCATGAAGATTCAAAAGGGCAAATATCTAACCCTATATTACTAGAATCCATGTTGATAGAGAGTTTCCATCATGGTGAGCATTTTCTTTCTCCACACATCTGCTCACCCTGTGTTTTTCTATTACCACAATAAGTAACTTATCATCTCAAGGGCTTATTTCACAACACACTGTGCAGTGGTAAGCTAAATAACAGAGCCATTTTATAATAATAATCATTAAACATAATGGAGGCTGGGCCTGACTGACATGGCAATTTTTTAATGCACATTTATAACAAGCCTTCAGTTACTGAATACATTACACACTTGCATATACTGTATGTGGTTAACCACTGTATAGCTCATGCAGTCACTGTGGTCGGTGCATTCATGTATAATGGCTGCATGGAATGCAGGAGAGGGGCCTGGTGTATTGTACGGATCCCAGTGTCTCGACTGAGTAACCCAATACAGAGATCGGGATTACTAAACAGAATGGAAGCCTGACTTCTGCCTGATCCTTTGTCTTAACAGTCTCTCTGAAATGCAACATTAACTGTAAAGCAGTTCGTTTTCAGTCAATGAATCATACAGCTCAGCAGCGTGGTATGCGGCAGTGGTAGTCAATGATAAGGCTCTGAGGGGAATATAATACCCTTTTTAAAAATAGTTTCTGTGTTGTGGTGGGGAAGTTCTACCCAACAGAGGAATGGCCATTAAGAGAACCAATAAATTATCGCTAGTCTTTCATGCATCATGTAGCAAGAATGAGAATGCATGTCTACACTCTTATTCAATCTGGATAGTTTGTATAAGCTATAGCAGCAGAATATTATTTTTAACTGAACGCCTACTGTTAATGTTAGTCTACCATGTGAGATATTGTGCAATGCTCTTATCATGCCCTTATTATGTGCGAGATCTTTATTACGTGCAATAGTCTTACCATGTGCAGGATCAAGTGAAGCTTTCTAAATGGGTGCTAAATCTTTTCATTAGGGGCAATTTTCCTTATTATTATTATTATTACATGCAATAGTCTTTTCAATATCACTACTGATGTCAATAATACTTATACCATATAATAATTAATACTACGTGCAATAACTTACTCCTATTTTATGTGTTGTTTGCAGTCCACTTAAATGAGTTTCTTGTCTATAGTATTTATGTTGATATCATGGTGCATTTCATGTTGAGTTGTTTCTGCAGATTTTTCTGTTGAATTGATTTATACTTTATGTTTTATATTATTCTTTTCTTTGTCTGTGCAGTCATAACATAAGCAGTTTTCTCTGGGATCAATAAAGGTTTCTGATACTGATTCTGATTATGCAATGACTATATTGGCTAAACTGACCATTTAATTCATAAGTGGAAGCTTATTCATCACTGGTGCAAACAAACATCATTAAAACAAGAGAAAAATGGCAATACTGGATGTGACATGACATCAGGTTATAAAAAAGCTTGTGGTAAGAGATTCAACGCATCCATAACTGAATACTCTGTTTTTAAATCAAATCTGACTTTCTCATTAGGCTGATTGGAGGCTTGGCGAGTGATCTTGGGTGATCGTGGGTGGTGGTGGCCTAGTGGTAGGATACTTGCCTCCGAACCAAAAGGTCACAGGTTCGAATCCTACCTCCAGCA
>JBBJLR010050924.1:0-11743 GCA_037577145.1 Brachypetersius gabonensis
TTTGTGTGTATGTTGTTTCTGTGCTGTTACAGTGTTGCTGTATGTGTTTATGTTGTTTCTGTGCTGTTACAGTTTTACAGTAGGTGTGTATGTTGTTTCTGTGCTGTTACAGTGTTGCTGTATGTGTTTATGTTGTTTCTGTGCTGTTACAGTTTTACAGTAGGTGTGTATGTTGTTTCTGTGCTGTTACAGTGTTGCTGTATGTGTTTATGTTGTTTCTGTGCTGTTACAGTTTTACAGTAGGTGTGTATGTTGTTTCTGTGCTGTTACAGTGTTACCATAGGTGTGCATGTTGTTTCTGTACTTTTACAGTGTTGCTGTAGGTGTGTGTATGTTGTTTCTGTGCTTTTACAGCGTTTCTGTAGGTATGTATAATTTTTCTGTGCTGTTACCGTGTTTCCGTAGGTGTGTATGTTGTTTCTGTGCTGTTACGGTGTTTCTGTAGGTGTGTGTGTTGTTTCCGTAGGTTTATATGTTGTTTCTGTTCTGTTACAGTGTTGCTGTAGGTGTGTGTTATTTCTGTGCTGTAACAGTGTTTCTGTAGTTGTGTGAGTTGTTTCTGTTCTGTTACAGTGTTGCTGTAATATGAAATATTGAAACTGCCACGCATGCATCCATTCTACTGAAAACTCACACACACATAAATGAAACACTCATACAGATACAGGTGAAATGGTCTTACACGCACACACATATGAAACACGTATACACATACACATATGAAATGCTCACTCAGATACATGTGAAATGTATTTTCTCACACTCACACACACATATGAAACGCTCACTCAGATACAGGTGAAACTGACTCACGCATGTATGAAATGCATGTGAAATAGATTATTTATGTTACAAAAATAAATTCATATAGCATAGTGAGGCTTTTCATATGTTGGTGTGCGTGAAAACATTTCAGTTTATCCGGAAGATGTCTCAAATCTACGTCACTAGGCTTGAAAGACAAGTGGGGCTTAGCCCCCAGGGTTGTAGGAAGGAATTAACGTGTAGAGAGGGCTGAAAACTTTTCACCAAACCTTTCCTTTCACTTAAGTAACAAAATAAAGTTAAGCAATGAACAGTTATTGACTACTAATCATAGTATTGTTCTGCTGAACTGAGTACAAATGAAATATTACTAATAGGATCTGGTTGCCAGAGATGGGGACTCGAGTCTCGGAGTCAAGTTGCACAAACAGAGACTTGTGACTTGACTTTAGACTTCCCTCAATGACTCGAGACTTGACTTGAACTCGGTGCTGTGACTCATAAGTAAACATTGTTCATTTCATTGAATTTTTTATTTATATCTTGCACTCTTTCCAGCGACCCGAAAACCGTTCACCTCGCCCCGGTGTCCCATTACCTTTGTCTTAGGTGAGTGGTTTTCAGCTAATGACAGTTTTCAAGGGGTTGCTGGAAAGGGGTAACCGAGCAGGTACTACATTTGAGTTAGAACGTACAGCTCTAACCTTAAAACAGTAGGTTTTTTAAAGTATGAATGAGGGCAGTCTGAATGGAATTCGTACTATATCCACTGTGTTGATGTTGTCACATGTCGTGTGTCGTCACAACAGCTCGTTATTTTTTTACCTTTACAGAGGGCATTTTCTCACAAGTGTAATTTAACCACAATGAACGTGTAATTTAACGTTTTCCTTAAGATACTTACACTGTTTTCCGCCATTTTTCGAACATGACGCTGCCTCTCCCGCTGCCTTATGGGATAGTGCAGTGTCCAGCGAATGTCTACTACAGAATTCAGCTGGAAGCAGTAGATCATCCGGGAACTTCTCGCCTACTTTTTTTCCAATACTATGAATTCGGACATACTACTCGTCTTGCACACTGTTTTCACATACTATATAGTAGGGAAGTATGCGATTTTGGATGCAGACATGGATTTGAGATGCCTTCCGAATATAGTGAAACACCTTCTGGATATACTGAAATGTTTTCACGCACACCAACATGTGAAAAGCCTCACTATGCTATATGAATTTATTTTTGTTACATAATAATCTATTTCACATGCTTTTAATACCTGTTTGAGTCAGTTTCACCTGTATCTGTATGAGCATTTCATATGTGTGTGTGAGTCCTTTTCATCTGTATGTGTATACGTGTTCTTGTTTTTCAGATGCAGTATTCAGAGCGATGACACAGTGGCAGCGTTTTTTACTTGGATCTCTTCTTTGTCATTCCCCATTCTCTCTCTCTCTCTCTTTCTCTCTCTGTCTCTCTCTCTTTATTGGCTCATTTCTGTCATGGTAGGCTCCTCTACCGTCGTGGAAAAACAAAGGGATCCAGAGAAAATTTGAAAAATCATATTTACAATGGGATTTATATACAAGGAAACAAATGGGGAAAACAAAATCAAGGCACGCGGGCCAGAAAACATGGACAACAGAAACACACTCTACCAGAAACAGACGTGGGCGAACAGGACAGGAAACAGGGCAGGAACCTACAGGGGGAAATGTGAGGTTAATGCTACCGTGTCGGAGCATGAACTAAATACAGGGAACCCAGAACCAATGAGAACACAGGGATGATTACACAGGAGACTGAAAACAGCTGACAGGGTAAACCAGACTAAATGACAGGGGCATGTGACTATACAATAAACCAAAGAACAATGGGGACCCCTAGTGGGCTTACATGGGAACAGGAAATAAACATGATCAGGCAGACATGAAACAAGGAACAGGAGGTAAACATGATTATAAATGAGAACAGGAGGGAAACTGGAACAGACAGAGAACAGGAGGAAACCAGGATCATGAATGAACAGAGAACAGGATGGAACCAGGAGGGAACCAGGAGGGACCAAGGAGGGAACAGGAGGGACCAGGAGCTCCCAGGAACCGGGAGCAAACAGGAAACGAGAACGTGAACGGGGGCAACCCGGAATCAGGAGCTAAGGGGGACCAGGGACAAGAGACAGGAAATCAGGAAAACATGAAAGCAGAGAAATCAGGAACATTAAACGTGGACATGAACTAAAACACTCTCCATTACTAGAAAAGAAAGAAAGAAACAGAAAAACAGGAACATGACAAAAATCAGGGCAAAAACCAGTACAAGCCGTTACAATTTCCTTTTCTCTTTATGTTCACTTGTAACTTTTTCTCAATTTTTCTCTGCCCCTGTCTGATCTGTCTTGATGATGAAGCAAATGAATATTTAAATAACTAAAAGGTTCAGATAACAAAAAGGGATTATGCTGTTAAAGCGCCACTTGGAAAAGCAAAGCTGTCCGGTGCATCATGGCACCCAGCTTTATGTTCTGCTTGCTAAGATGCCAGACACGACAAGTTAAAAATATAAATGTTAAAAAAAAGAAAAAAAGAAATTCCACTAATGAACACTTGATGAAGAACACCTGTTAATTAAATACCATTTCAGATCAGTTATTCATGAATCTGATTGATAAAATGCCAAAAGTGTGCAAAGCTGCCATCAGAGCAACCTACAATGTAGCCAAAAATAAAAACAAAGGAAATTGTTGAATAAGATCTGTCCAAACTTTCGACTGGTAGTGTTTATTTGGTCAGTCCAAGACCATATCTGTCTGCTGCACAACGTACAAATCAGGTTCGATATTTGGACGTCTGACTGTGAGCCCTCTTGGAAATTTGAACGTCTGGCTGGGAGAATCTTTTGAATGTCTGTGGACAGATGCAAGACATGTTCAAAAGCTGTCAAAACTGGTTGCAGGATGGTTGCCTGTTGTAGAATAATGTTCCTGATGCTGTCATTGTGTACTGTCCAAATATTCATCCATCAATAATATTTTTTGTTCTGTCTCCTCATGGGAAACTTTTGTGTAAAAATACTTTCAAAAGATGTAACTTTGCTTAGTGGGTTAACATCCGAGTTCAAAGTAGTTTTTAACGTGCTGAATTGATCGGAGGAAAGAGAAATTACCTTGAGTAGTAGCTATATCCAATCCATTAAAGAAGAATGGGCTACATAAAAGCCCTGAGGGGGTGTAACGAGTGATTCTGAAGGTATTATTGTATGTCAGAGGGGGAATTCAAGGCATTGCTATTGTTTTAATTGGGTCTAAAAGGAATTATGAATCATGAATGTTGAACAATGAATTACATTCTCAGTTTGAACTAATAAACCTTATTCAAAAAAATTGTTGAATGTTACAGAAGAAGTAACATTGTGAAGGACTGTTCCCAGTTCCCACCCGTTTTGCAAATTCTTCTCTCTTCTACCATCTGGCGAATGGCATTGAAGCTTCCACTCTGGCCCACCTTATACTTTAAATACCCTGAGTGTCCAATGACTCCTGCACTTTTCATTCTGTTTTCCACCACTACAGACACACTTATGTCCTGTTAATTGATTTCATAAAATATCATTTATATTCACTTTCCTCCAGGATAAATACAGTGTTCTGATTCTGATTCTCAGTGTAAGTCTATGTTGCTAACTGTCTGCTGTTACATTTTTGTGTAATGTCTCTGTCGTGACTTGAATTTTGAATGTTGAATGTTACTGTACATCATTGCCTCTTGGTTCTTGGAGAAATGTCCCATCACAATATGCAGGTGTTCATACTATGTCAAACTATGTCAAGTTTTGAATCTGAAACTGACATGAGTGTAACTTAATTGTACGCAAAACTGACCAGCTTTCATTAGATCACAGACAAATAAAGGAAAAAACTGTTTTGAAAACCTTTTACCAAAATTTAAATAGCCCAACTTTGATGCCTTTGTGTAGAGTGGCGTAAATGTGCCTGTGTTAATTTTGTTACCTTCAGTGTGAAGGCCTTAAGCACAATGCTAATCTCTTAGAGCTGTGGCCCAGAGGGAACTCAGCTTGTAATCTGACCACAAAGGTGAACTTAGATATTGAAATACTTCCAGGTCTGTCTCATGCCTCTACAGACCGTGTCCTTAGTACTGGTATTCCTTCATTTCTCCTCCATGCTGTGGATTTACGTCGATAAATACATAATTTCAGGCTGGATTTTGATTGCCTGCTCAGCAGACATAGGTTGTAGAAGAACACACGGTCTTATGGTCATCCTAAATTGGTCACAGTGATGACGAACATCACTGACCTCTCACAGTACGAGATAGGACCACTGTTTAAGGGCCACAACCAAAGAAATCGGCACGATTGGTTCATCTTTCATCTGGAAAAACACGAAGTCATACAATGTATACAAACTATTGTCTGGAACAGTAAAACCGATTCATAAATATTTCGGGAGAAAACAAGACACAGTTTGGGAGAGACAGAGAGCGAGAGAGACAGAGGGAGAGAGAGAGACAGAGAGTGAGAGAGAGAAACAGAGAGAGAGAGACAGAGAGTGAGAGAGACGGACAGGGAGTGAGAGAGACAGAGAGAGAGAGAAAGTGAGAAGAGTGAGAGAGAGACAGAGAGAGAGAGAAAGTGAGAGAAGTGAGAGAGAGAGAAAGTGAGAGGAGTGAGAGAGAGAGAGAAAGTGAGAAGAGTGAGAGAGAGACAGAGAGAGAGAAAGTGAGAGGAGTGAGTGAGAGAGAGACGGAGAGAGAGAGAAAGTGAGAGGAGTGAGAGAGAGAGAGACAGCGAGAGAGAGAGAGAGAGAAAGTGAGAGGAGTGAGAGAGAGAGAGAGTGTGTGAGGGAGAGAGACAAATTGAATAAGAGAGTATATGTATGTGTGTGTGTGCGTGCGTGTGTGTGTGTGTGCGTGCGTGCGTAGGGAAGATGGATGAGATGTGCTCTGTGCCGGATCTCTCTCTTTCCGCCGTCGGGAGGCAGGGAGGGAAATCGATGTTAATGAGGGAGATCGGCGCGGCGGCGCAGGCCGATAAGAGAGTGGCTCCTGGGAGCGCAGCGGATCAGTTAACCGCTAACGGAATAACGGCGGAGTGAAGGCAGGCCGCCGCAGCCACAATCCCCAGAGGCTTCGGATAAAAGACCAAGCAGAGCCTGAGATTATAGACTCAAATGACACAGGATTAATTCTGAAACACTGCAACACTGACGCCAGGGTGTACATATAAGCACACGCTAAATAGATGTCAGACATGTAAAAAAAACTACTGCAGGCAAAAGATATTTTCAGAACAGCCTGTTTCTTATTTTTCATTTGGAAGGACCACATGGACATCAGGCCTTGTTGGCAGAAACAGAATGGACCTTACTTACTTAAAATAAAAAAAAACCTTTTTCTTGTCCTAACTCTTGACTTTTCTATGATTTGTGTTGTTCAGATATTGTTTGAACTAATTTTACCGATTTTAATTCATATTTTCTTCATATATATATATACATATAGAGATGTCCATATTTATAGATTGTATAGTGTACATTTTATACTGTTGATACATTTTATTCTATTCTATTGTTTTCTTAATTTTTGCCGCTCTCTTTGTTCTGTCCACTTTCTGCTGTGACAAAGCAAATTTCCCAATAAAGGTTTATTTTCTTATCTTATGTTGTGTTATCTCTTCTCTCCCTTCACCTCTCTCTCTTTCTCTCTCTGTGCCCCCCCCCCCTTTCTGTCTCTCTTACTCTCTCTATCTTTCTCTCTCTCTCTTTAGCACTAAGACTACAATAGGGCAGATTGATACTATTGACAATTTCCTTTGAAAAATAAGTAAATGTAGACACAAGGATAACATCCAAGCTCCACTCAGAGAGGACCCTCGGCTGCTCTGCCTGGTAATCGAATCCAGGACACTGTCGCTGTGAGTTGACAGCTTGTTGTAGTTAAACTGTGCAAATATTGATGCTAGACTTAAATGACAGGATTAATTCTGAAACACTGCAACACCGACTCCAGGGTGTACATATACTGTAAGCGTGAGCTAAATAGATATCAGACACGTAAAGAAAAACTACTGCAGCTCTTTTGAAAACAGGCTGTTTTAGATTTTTCATTTGAAAGGACTACATGGGCACCAGGGCCTTGTCCTCAGAATGGAATGGACCTTGCTGGCCCCTCCCAGTAGTTCCACACGACACACTGTAAAAATACAGCTTGAAAAATATTTCTCTCAGTCACATGAACTTATTTTCTTTATTTTTTTTTTTACATTTTATACAATTTTAGTCAAATTTTTATTTATGTACAGTTCCACCAGCTGATCACTTATATTGTCAGTTCACTAACAGGGTTTGGTTGGAAACAAAAGGTTAAAATCTTGAGAGGTTTAATGGAAATTGATCCGATTAGGGCCTCAGGAGCTGGACTGAAGGTCTAATGTGTCACTAGCATAATTAAAAAGTCACAAAGGAATCAATCTATTCACATTTCAATCCACAGTGGGTGGAACCAGGTTTGTAAGGAAAAAACATCTCTCTAGGGCTTCAAGAAGTCCTGAATATGTTACTGAGTGGGAACTGTTAAATGTATAGGTTTTAACCAGATGTTGAACATGGGAACCATGGAGTTACTGTCATACTACTACATAAAACAATTATGTTTGCATTAAATGCCATTCTGATCCATGTTTGTCAGTGAAATTCTTTTTTCCGTTACAAACACAAGCTTCATGTTAGTGTTTGAATCTATCGTCATACGAGAAAATATTTTATTCAGTTTTATTAAGCTGAACTGATTTTTTTCTCAAGGTCCATGTGTTTCAAATAAAACTCCACATACGTTAGCATGATTTTCCAAGCTTCAGATATTCATGTTTAATCTGGGACAGCCAAAAATGGTGAAGTGAATCTGCATTAGCTAATGTATTATTAGAATTCCTTAGAGTCGCTAACAGAAGTGAGCGTTATCATTGTTGTTCCTGTTTGTGGCCTGTACTAGCACTAATCGTCACATAAATGCTTAATACTGCATAAACACAGCAATACCTCTGAAAAATATTAAATCCCAAATTTTCCATTTTGACAGTGAATAAAAACAGAATTACAATGGAATTTAATCCATTCCTCCACAGTAAGTCAGAGTCCCCACAAGGGAGCGCTATTTGCAACCAGTGCTACAACAGAAACCAAACCATATAAATCTCTTCACATATTGGTGGCTGAGTTTAAAAGGACATCTCAGCTCTGATTCACCTGACTTTTAAAATGTTGGGAAGAAACTAGAGATCCTGGTGGAAATGGAAACCTGACGGAAACTTTCACCACCTTGCCACCCACTGCTTACGGTGAGTGATAAATAATAAATACTTCCTGTGCAGGTCATTTGAAAACAGCTCCCATGATGAATATGCGGCAGATAAATAGACATCAGTGTTGAGTGTTGATGGAACACTATGGGTGAAGTAAGTTGTTAGGAAATCAAATTCTGCTGTGACTGATGGGTAAACAATTGTGTCAGTGTCTATTTGGAGGGCTAAAGATTACAGGACGCCTGGATGCACAGCATGATTCCCCTCCCAGGCAGTTGTGCCATAGGGTATTTTTCAGAATACATTTAAGCAGTGATCATATTGTTTAAACACAACTACAGCCTTGTTATAATTCTCAAAAGTTCTGTGTGAGATCTTCCAGTGTGTGTTCATCTTGTTAAAAGAATTAGAAGTAAACTATGGGTAAACACTTATCTTGCATGATGTTGCGAGGGAACATGAACAGTAGCACCATATAAACAAAGTGGAAAATAAACAGTTTAACATAAACAAGAGAATCAGTATAACTAGACATTACCACAACCGAGTTCCAAAAGCTAATTTTATTAAGATCAGCATGACAAGAGATTTTACAAAGAATCTACAAACGGGTATATGGACTAATGAAGGAGAACACCTGGGCTGGGGCGGAAACAGGATAACAAAGGGGCGGGGCTAGGACCAAAACTGACTCTCGTGGAAGAGACACCTAAGCAAATGCTCATGAAGAATAGTATAGACAAGAAACCAGAAGACAGAGCCAGAAGACACAACGTAACAAAAAGCCAAAAAACAAGAAGAGGACTGGAACATTACATAGTGGATGATTTTAGACTCCTGAAATGATGTTTGGAAAGGGATTGATCAGACAATTATTATTAATACCATTTCAAAGACTCTAAATGGGTCCAAATGGTGGCCAGAGAGACTGCCAAGAATATATTACTATTTCATAAGTGAGTTAGTCTCAGAGGGTAGTTCTCGCTCTCCTGGTAAAACTGGGCCAGTTTGTGTGTCTGCTGGGGGCAGTGGTGTGTCTGCTGGGGGCAGCGGTGTGTCTGCTGGGGGCAGCGGTGTGTCTGCTGGGGGCTCCTTTAGAGCCTCAGGGGCAGCAAACCAGCAAGCAGCATAACTTTTCACCTGAAACCAAAAAACCCCAAATACTTCAACAGCAGTCTGACACCAAATAACATTTTAAAGGTGGAAGGAACTATTAAAAAGTGATTTTGAAATTTCCTCCCACTATGTAGCTGTGAGGACTGACACAGACAGACCAGGAGGGCAGCGATCCGGCTCCACGGATCTACCCAATCCAGAGAGACATTCCAGGGTTTCCCAGAGACTAATTAGACCCAGATCCACTTCACCTGAGTACTAGGGGCTGGGAGTATATATAGAACATGCAGACTAGACCTCATTGCGAAGTATACTCTTTCGGTAGAGGTTCTTAGCCCTATTTCTAGTCTCCCTGTTTGCACTTGTGCTTTCTTTGCCGCTTGGATTTTGTTGTGACCTGTTTTCTGGACTGGACTACACTTTTGCTCATGCGGACATCTTTCAGTAAAAGCTTATGTTTATTTCTCTGCTCTGCGTTTGGGTTCTTTGTTTGGACTAACGTTACAGTATGTCATGCCCCTCTGTATGACATATTTTAGAAATGCATTCTGGGCCTCGTAGTGAGAATATCCTGATATAATTATACAAATTTAATAATTCATTGTGAAACCAATAAAGCAAAAGGGTGCAATGAGGCCCAAACAGAATGCCCCTTTAACGCCCATAGTAAGCAATTCGCCAGACAATATATGCCATGTATTATGTAATTTTCTTTTCTATAGATCTGCTGCATTGCTACAGAATAGTGCAGCACTGAGCCTTTGTCAGATATTTTACAGTGGCGTTGAACATGACTCAAACCAGACTGTGTCATAATGCAATGATAAATGTTGACAATATAAGCAAGCTCAGGAGAAGCTGTGATAAAAGACACTGTTTTTATTTATTTAATGGCATCAAGCAAACGTGTAAAGTGCCAGAAATGTTTAATGTGACATGCAGCTTATCCTGTCTTTTGCCAGAGTGCAACTGTGAAGTGACATGTCTTGACAGGTACTGAACACTGCATATGCTCAGAAGCTGTATTTGAAGGACAAAGAACCACCATGATGTGAACATTTGACTGTTATTATGGTAATTATGTAGTGTATTCTGTTTTTATCATGACAACATACAGCTTGCAAGCAGACGTCAAGAGACTTCTGACTGGTTATAATGTTCAGCTGAACTTTGAACCCAAATATAGCCCACCACAATTGTCTGTAGCATGAAAGAATTGTTTGAATCTAATTGTAGCCTAAAATAATTGTCTGAATTCTGATCTAGCCCACCACAATTGTCTAAACCCAACTACAGCCCACCAAAATTGTATGTACCCCACCACAGCCCACCACAGTTTGAACATTACTATAGCCCACCACATTACATTACATTTACATTTACCCCACAATTGGCTGAACCACTGTATCGCCCCTCATCTAGATCATGAGATCTTAATGAAAAAAATAAGAAAATGAAAGAAAGCAAGAAAGAAAAATGAAAATGTTTTGTTAAAAGCAACAGAGAAATTCATTTCAGGACATTTTTAGTATGAAGAGAAATAGAAATGATAATTTGATCTTAGTCAATAACTCATAGAAAAATACTGAGTCCATTTCAGCTAAGAGGAGCATTTGCATCAAAAACTTAAAAGGACATTTAGACTCTATCACACCAGAGAGTCTATCAGCTAAGAGATCTAGCAGAGATTTGAAGGGATGTTAATGTTCACTGAGCGTTGTGTGAAAACACTGAGCTTCCATTGAAGCTGTTCTCTCTGTGTTGATTTTAAGCTGGCAGAACCAATCTGCAGTGTTATTCAAGGCAGCAGTGCTGGTCTCGCACCCATGACCACAAGGTTGCGAGATCAAACTCCTGCATGGTACACCAAAAGCAGCGAGATTAAATGTCAGAGGTCTACAGTTTGCAATATCCGTGTCCTCTCTTCACTGTACCTTTCACTTCACATTGCTGTTGACCCCCTTAGAAAAGACTGGCCACTGGGTTAAAGGGCTCCAAACATGAACAACTGAACTTCAAAAGTCCCATGTAAACATTGTCCAACTTTTAAAACATGCCATTCACTTCTCTTTCCACCACATGCATGAAAAACCTCTGAAGTTAATTAGCTTAACTGCACAGTGTGTGTCGGAAATTGAGCTTTCAACTAAATTTAGTCCTTAACCCTTGCTTTCCAGATTCAAGCGTTTATTGTCATATGCATTTCTCTGTGCAAACTGTTTGCTGTCCAAACAGAAATGCAGAGTTAGGTTAAGAGTTAATAAATAATAAAAAAAGAACAAAATGAAAATAAAAATAAGTAAGTGAATACATAAGTGTGATGTGCAGATGTAGATAAATATCAACTGTGCATTTGCAAAATGAAAGAAATGTGCAAAGGAGCTTAATGTGCAAAGTGACAATGTGCAAAGTTACAATTGAGGTCTTGCGTGTCCCTGGGGGATGGGGGGTCTCGGGGGGCTGCGGGCCTCGGTGGTCCCGGGGGCCGGGGGATCCTGGCTGTCGCTGCGGGGGGGCTGGGGGTCGGCTCTGTGGGGGTTGGGTC
>JBBJLR010050961.1:0-11741 GCA_037577145.1 Brachypetersius gabonensis
TTGGTTTCTTGCTATCAGTTGGCTCAGATGCTCGATCCTAGCAGCTTTTAGAGCCTGTCTATAGCTGCACATACTGTCTTTATACACAATTCTAAAAACTTCTGATTTAGTTTTTTTTACTATAATAATCCATATCTTTTTTGGCATGTGGCTATTATTTTAGAATACTGGTTCTCAACCCCGAAAGGGAAAACATTAGTGCGGGCCATTGGACCTTCGGGAGCTGGGAAACACTGCAGTGTAGCTTTTTTTGGCAACAGAAATCCCTGAACCTTTTTTAAATTGTGTAAAAAAAAAGTAATAAACATCTGAAATAAATCAGTTTCTTCTGTTGCATTATAATAACTTCAAATTTATGCGCACTTTGTATTCACAGAATGGCATCACATTAGTTTGCATTCATTGTATTTACATTGTAATTTGGCTGTTTTAATAGGGGAAGGAGCTGTGAAAGTAGAGTTGAATGGAGGCCTTGGGAGCTTTTTGAGCTAGAGAACTCAGATCAGGGAACATTTTAATGGCCAAGATACTTAATTTCCCCCAAGATACTGCTTTTATCAGAAGCTAATTTGGATCACATACATACAGGTTAATCAGGGGTGTCCCTGCTTAAATGTACCAAGTTCAACTCACCTGTTCACTGCCAGGTTTACAGAGTGTTTGAGGAGGGAGACCACCAAAATACCCTTTTAATGAAACGTCTGTATACAGTATATGTTCAACAAATTTGTGTCAAGTGCTTTTACCTCCATCACAGAGTAATCAAACGTCTGAAGCTCTCCCAAAGTCAACCATCCTACCAACCTGCGGATCCCGCAAACAAAAAAAACACTGCTTTATGTCAGGATTACATAAAATAATATAATTAGCTCTCTAAAGGTGGAAGTGAGTTTACAAAGGAGGCGACGGCATCCCAGGCCAGGCTTATTAAATTGGTCAGAGCAACCCCTAATACTGTATTTAATTTTTTCCAAGTAAAGAGCACATTGCCACCATTCATCTGAAAAAAAACCCCGATACCTAGTTCCCACTCCCAGGCATCTCGGACAGGATTAGGTTCATTGTGGCTGAAATAATTTTAGAATTAACTGAGAGAGAGAATTTGATCAATTAGTGAATCATCCAGTTGATTGAGAAATTACAACGAACAAGGTTTCTGATTTGAAAATATCTCTATAAATGGAACCGAGGAAAGTCGTATTTGGCCTTAAGTTCCTCAAAAGAGCCAAAACTATTGTCTGTACACAACTGAGCAACATTCACCAGACTTTTATCTTTCCACAAAATGATCAAATGATGAGGGTAGAAACAGTTAGAAATGGAAATGGTTATTGCAGATAGGCATCACAGTCTAAACTATCTCCATATTCTGATAGTTTAAAGGACTATTGGATTTGAAGTATATTTTAAGGGGAATGAGTTTAAGGGAGTAATATTTAAGAGCTGGCCTCCATCTGACACCAATCCGTAAGAGGAGAGTTATACCAAGTGTGGATTGTGTGAATGTTGGTGGTCCACCCTCATTTTTGGTTCTTTGTATAATAGAGTATTTTACTCTTGGGTTATTCCCTGCCCAAATAAATTGAGAAATTATTTTATCCCAATTTCTAAAATAATGATTTGGGAAGAAATATAAGTAAGCATTCAAATAGGAATAGGAACCATGGTGAAACATTAATCTTAATTGTACTGAATCGCCCTAGAAAGTACAGGGGTAAGACTTTCCAACTGTGAATCTGATTTAACATTTTTAAAACGCTTCAAAATATTATATTGTAAAGAGCAGAAAAACTACATGGAATATTAATACACAAGTAACGAAAGTAAAACGCTTTACGAAAAGGCAGCTTATAGCCGCGCTGTGGAGATAATTGGATTTGAGATATAGAGTAAAATTATAAGAGATTAATTATAAGTACAAAAAATAGTGGTGGCAGGGGACAACGTTGGCGACAGCCATGTGATAAATTATGGAATTTATATACAAGCCTAATCCATGAAATAAATTGATGACCTAGACCGAATCTGCAAAGAACCGAAGATAGATAGTCCCGTTCCACTCGGTCAAACACATTTCCACATCCAGGGACGCCACCAGTTGGGCCTTTTCTGAGTCTGATTCAAAAAGTGTTATGTTGTGTAGATGACCAATGTGGCAGGATACCTGCCAACCTTAAACAAATCCAGTTTGCTCATTAGAAATTAGGCGTGGTAAACATGGGTCTAGGCGGCAAACCAGAATTTTAGCAAACTACTTTCTATCAGCGTTTAACAGACTAATAGGCCTTCAGCTGCTACATTCTAATGGATCCTTATTTTTCTTGGGAAGGAGTGAAATGAAATTGTTGCTTTAGTCTATCAGAAAGAAGAGATTGACAAGGAATTTGTGTTGCCTTTATTTATCTTGTTTTCTTAGTCTTGCATTGAGAATATGCCCCTGAATCACTGCCCAAATATTAAAAATTGCCCAAAGTAGGGATGGAGATACTGATTCTGATTTATTTTGTATAAAAAGGGATGTCTTTTCTGCAATAAAACTTCTTGGAGGATAATCAACTAGTATTTAACCTCCAGTTAGGGCGATTTGTACCCACAGGGTGTAAAACTAAGTAATAGCAGAGGGGCCTGATCCGAAGTAACATTTGCTTAATACTCAGAGGATTTCAGAGGAAGTCAAGAATTCCTTGTCTAAAAACAAATAATATATTTGAGAGTATGTATGGTGGGTATAGTAAAAGGAAAATTGTCTTGTTGAGCTGTGCCGGATCCAGCCCAGACTCGGCATGTGTGCCAATACGGTCCACATCTGGGCAGGATCTGGCACAGCTCTGTTTCGAGTGTGGCTCACATTTGGGATGGATCTGGTTAAGTCTGTTTCAGAATTAGAAAAGCTCATTTTGTGAATATTATTATTATACATAGTACAACAAAATGAAGGAATATTGCATAAATGTATACAAAGCGTCTTTAGCAATTACAAGTGACATACCAAATGACAATTGTAAGTAGATATGTTTAAATGTAATAACAAAAAATACTATTACACGGCCCAAGGCTCGTCAAGGTTACAGTTAAGTGGGGCAAACACGCAATTTAAAACATTTCACACATGCCGGAAGAGTTGAGCGCCAATTTTTTTTGTGCTTGGCAACGTTCCACTGCATGCTCAGAAAATAAAGCCATACATTTTAAGAGAGACTTTGTAACTAGTTAAAGCTGAAATACTTACTGATCAACAAACTTCTTAAAACCATTCCTTTAAAGGATTTCTTCCCATTATGTTTTTAGCAACTGCATCAAAGAAAAGCCTTGACGGAATGTTCCATGTGATTTTTGGTCTTCGGTTCACCTACAGCATCCAGTGCAGAAATCTGAAAAGAGGAAATCAGGAAGGGTCAAACACTCTCACACCACTGTATATATACATTTTCTATTTTTTTGATGTTTGTCCCATTAAATGTTTCAGATCATCAAAAAATGGAAATATTAGACAAAGACGACACAAGTAAACACAAAATGCAGTTTCTAAATGAAGATGTTTATTGTTTTAGGGGAAAAATATCTAAACTTACATGGCCCTGTGTGAAAAAGTGTTTGCCCCCTAAACTCCAGAGCTTGTCAGTGTAGTTTGCCTCCTGTTCATCATGTCTAAAAATGTATTGTGACAAAATAAAATGCTATGTGTTTGTAGTGTTAAGGCTCAAACTAGTATGACTGCTATTGTCTCGAAAATGTCAAAGATGAAAAAATCCAATATTAAATTTTTTCGGGAAGGTTTATGAAATTTATGAAAAAATATATTGTATAATTAATAGGTATGCAGAATTATGAGGTAAACGGTCGACTAAAAAACGAGACTTACCTTATCAGGCTAACTGCTCTCTGTCAGAACCTGTGGAGACAGACGTGCCGTTAAACATCAGATGTTGGTAGAAATAAGTTAATAAACTCTAACCTGACGAATAGTTTACAGAAATAAAAGTATATGTCAAGGTGTGGCAACATTAAACAATCTTTTATTAACCGACCCACACCGGTTTTTATACTTATTAGCCGTATCGATCCAGTTGCTGGCTATCAAACTAGAAAACTAGGCTTAAATATTGCACTTTAATCACCTCAACATTAAATCCAATGAACTTCACGGGCTAACCGTAGTCTCATACAAGCAAAAACTACATTAATTTGAAGTTAAACGAGATTTCATTACAATATGTGACTTACTTTAGGAATCCTTTCTAAATAAACGGAGTGGGGTTTCTCATAGAGTGAATCCACCGATGATCTCTCAGGTGACACTGCTGAGTGAAGCTCTTCCCGCAGATGGAGCAGTGGTGAGTTCTCTACGTTTGTCCATGAGATATTCTATCAAAGGCAGAACCATGGGCAGTCCTGGAGTGCCAGAGGTTCTTCTGGATGCAATTTATCCTGAAGTTCCACTATCGGTGGAAATCTCCTAATGGCTGTGTAAAAGTGTAAGAAGAACCACAGAAAGGAAAGACGGTTCACAGAATTTCATCTTCTCAAGTTAACGCTTATTAATCTGCTCCAGGTTTTAATCTACTCAAGTTTACAGTTATTATTCAGCTCCAGTTATTAATCAACCAGTTATTAACCAGCCCGTTATCAATCTGCTCGTTATTAATCTGTTCCAATTAACAGTGCTATAAAAAGTGGTATCTAAATAAATTTAAATTGAATTGACGAATGGTGGCAACAGGAGCTAACTAACAAAAAATTTTAGGAAATTACCTACAAGTCTTGCGCGTGGCTAAGGCCGTCTCGCTCCCCTTGTGGCTGAGTACCCTTGTGTTGCATTTAACGTCTGAGCTTAGATTTTTTTTTTCCTTCATCTTTTCAGGTTTTATCCACCTACTTTTCACACCTTTGCTTACCAACCAGGCTGCCTGCGATTCTTGGTATGTGATAAAGAAAAATCTTTGAACTGTGTGATGATGAAACTTAAAGGACAACAACTTGAAAGGTTTGGTTTTTTCCACCATTTTGTGTACAGGTTTGACTTTTTTTTTGGTTTATTATTTGGGTAATTATTACATGTTGCAAATTTTATACAAACTCAAAATACATACAATAAAATGTTTACATTTATATAATTCAATAACCATCCATAAAGAATACACGTGATGCAAAACCAATCACTTATAACTTACATCATCTTATAAAATCTAGAATGAAAAGTGCATATGTTTAAAATAAAAAGGTTACACATTTGTTCACTACACTATCACTGTCCACATGGCACATATTTTTTTTTCCACTAGATTATTCATATTAACCAACGGGAAATACAGTGTACAGTTCAGTTCTAGGAACAAATATGCGAACAACTAAGGTTGATCGCGAATTTGTTCTTAGAACTGAACTAATATTAGCTTGCGGAACTGCCCACAAATTTGCAGAAACCGCATACATCCTCCGCATTTTTTTTGCTTCTTTTGTGGCAATATATAATTTTGCATTTTAGTGCTAGATTATTAAGACAAATATAATTGACTGATTTTGAAACATTTTATACATTCAGCTACATTTCCATATAAAATAACTATACATTTTTAGTTCTGTTGCAAGAACACAAAGCAAATGTATACAAAAATGGGCCTTGGATAGGCGAAACACTGCTTTAATCAGGGGTGGGAGGTTGAAGTAGGCAAGCTGAGAATGCAGTCCAGAATTCCCGAATCAGAACAGTTTATTGAGTCTATAACCTTACAAGGGTAATGGTTTAAATGAAATTAAAATATTTGCGAGCATATTTAGGGTTTAGATAAAAATATAAAAATCGGCAATTATAGGCATTTTTCACAGTCAACAGATACTCTTGGAATGTAAACCCCAAGAATGGGTGGACTGACACGGAAAAACACCAAGAGAGCTGTCTGCCCTGGCTGGGAATTGAACCCACAACCCTTTTGCGGTGAGGCAGCAGTGTACCCATAAAACTTTAAACCTCCATATTGATGTATTTGCACACCTTTAATTTGAATGTATAAAGCTGCTCTAATACTCTAAGTCGTGCTGCAGTTTCTGCTCTGATGTTCTTGGAGACAACTCTGTTTAGTAAAACTCTGTCCACACTTTGAGCACTGATACGGTTTCGCTCTTGTGTGAATGCGCTGGTGTCTTTGTAGAGTACCCAGTCTACTAAAACTCTTCCCACACTCTAAACAATGATACGGTTTCTCTCCAGTGTGAATGCGCTGGTGTGTTTTTAGTGTACTCAGGCAACTAAAGTTCTGTCCACACTCTAAACACTGATATGGTTTTTCTCCTGTGTGAACACGGTGGTGTTTTTTTAGATGAATTTGTTGGTTAAATCTCTGTCCACACTCTGAGCAGTGATACGGTTTCTCTCCAGTGTGAATGCGCTGATGTCTTTTGAGATGAAACAGTTGGTTGAAACTCTGTCCACACAGTATGCAGTAATACGGTTTCTTGCCAGTGTGAATGCGCTGGTGAATTTTAAAGGTACTTCTGTCTTTAAAACTCTGTCCACACTCTGAGCACTGATACGGTTTCTCTCCAGTATGAATGCACTGGTGTATTTTGACGCCACTCTGTGTAGCAAAACTCTTTTCACACTCTGAACAGTTATATGGTTTCTCTCCAGTGTGAATGCGCTTGTGTTTTGTGAGGGTACCCTTCTGTCTAAAACTCTGTCCACACTCTGAGCACTGATAGGGCTTCTCTCCAGTGTGAATTCGCTGGTGGGTTTTGAGGGTCTCCTTCCCTCTAAACCTGTGTCCACACTCTGAGCAGTGATACGGTTTCTCTCCAGTGTGAATTCGCTGGTGTATTTTGAGGGTACCATTCTCTTTAAAACTCTGTCCACACTCTGAGCAGTGATATGGTTTCTCTCCAGTGTGAATGCGCTGGTGAATTTTGAGGGTACACTTCTCTCTAAAACTCTGTCCACACTCTGAGCACTGATACGGTTTCTCTCCAGTGTGAATGCGCTGGTGTTTTTTGAGGGTAGCCTTCTCTCTAAAACTCTGTCCACACTCAGAGCACTGATATGGTTTCTCTCCAGTGTGAATACGCTGGTGTGTTTTGAGATGAATAAGTTGGTTGAAACTCTTCCCACACTCTGAGCACTGATACGGTTTCTCTCCAGTGTGAATGCGCTGGTGTGTTTGTAGCATACTCGGGCTACTACAACTCTGTCCACACTCTGAACACTGATATGCGCTTTCTCCTGTGTGAACACAGTGATGTTTTTTTAGATGAATTTGTTGGTTAAATCTCTGTCCACACTCTGAGCACTGATACGGTTTCTCTCCAGTGTGAATGCGCTGATGTCTTGTGAGATGAAATAGTTGGTTGAAACTCTGTCCACACTCTGAGCAGTAATACGGTTTCTCTCCAGTATGAATGCGCTGGTGTATTTTAAAGGTACTTCTGTCTTTAAAACTCTGTTTACACACTGAGCACTGATACGGTTTCTCTCCAGTATGAATGCGCTGGTGTATTCTAAAAGTACTTCTGTCTCTAAAACTCTGTCTACATTCTGAGCACTGATATGGTTTCTCTCCAGTGTGAATGCGCTGGTGTTTTGTGAGAGTACCCTTCTGTCTAAAACTCTGTCCACACTCTGAGCACTGATACGGTTTCTCTCCAGTGTGAATTCGCTGGTGGGTTTTGAGGGTCTCCTTCCCTCTAAACCTGTGTCCACACTCTGAGCACTGATATGGTTTCTCTCCAGTGTGAATGCGCTGGTGTTGTTTGAGGGTACGCTTCTCTTTAAAACTCTGTCCACACTCTGAGCACTGATACTGTTTCTGTCCAGAATGAACATGATGTATTTTGAGATGACTCCGTAAAGTACAGCTGATCACACACTCTGAGCAGTGGTGAATTCTACCTTGTCCATGAGATGGGGAGTTGATATGAAGAGTCATAGAGGATGATTTTGGAGGACTGGGGCTTCTGGACACCACATTCTCGCACTTAGACTTTGCAGAGTTCAGTAGTGTCACAGATTTCTCTTGGGGCTCCCATAAATCCCTCACAGCATCATCCATTGGTGCATTTGTGGAAATAAGTTAAATCTGTAAAAGTAGGAGGGCTGACTTGCTAGTAGAAGATGACTTGCAAATGGTCATTCCTGTCTGCAAGATAAAAATAAAAAAGGAAAGTTAAATACCAAGCACAACAGAATAGTGAACATATAACTCTGGTGACCCTGTTAAACCTATGACTTGATAAACTTTGTGATTAAATCCCAGCCACAAGAATGGAAAACTATCTGGACAAAGTCTACTAATGTATGTGAGGTCTATAAAGCCACCAGGTTCCTCTGACCAACACTGGAACATGATCAAAGAAACAGCTGCCTGTGGTGACACTATCAGCTTGGAAGAGTACATTTACTCTGTGATGGGGTATGGGGGATAGAGAGTAAGACATTGTGGACCGCAGAATCTGAGCAAATTCTGGGAAGAATCAGAGTGGAGAAGCAGGTCCAACATAATACATGGAAGGATTTGAAGGTTCATTCTGACCCACGACTGCCCTGCCAAGTACAACTTAAATGATCAAGTTCACTGATGACACGACTAGGGCTTCTACTATGGAATATTTTTGGAATCAAGTATTCTGTCGATTTTTCATCGATTAATCTGATAAATCATACTTTTGTTTTTAAACAACTATATCAATAGTGGGTTATGCAACATGAAAGGCCTCTAAAATGAGCAGCAATTGGCTGTTATTCCTCACAAAAAAAGGTTTTTATTCAAACTCAACACTTTTATTAGATCAAAACTTAAAACCTTTGGCTTATTGGTTCCAGAACTAAACCCATTTAATCAACCTTTCTGGGAAATATTTATGATGTACATTGTATCCTTATTAACAGTAAAGAAAACAAAAACATCTTATTTTGTCATTTTCTCTGTCTGTATGCACTTTAAGATTTGTTTAAAATATAAAATGATTTTTTAGCATTAAATGGTCAAAACTTGCTTACAGTTTAAATACGGATTAAAATTTTATTTTAATTTTTAGGCAAATCAACTTTAAGACTTTTCTGCTACAGAGTAAAAAACAATATTGCCGCCCTATTTCTTTCTTGTTGGCAATATTCAGCCCGTTTTCCCTCCACTACAGGAATGAGGAGGTCCAGCTGGTCTCCAGCTGCTTTCTGCGTCTCTCTTCGTTTTTCACAGCCAGTGTGCGCCACTAGCTTACAATAACAGAACATTGATCGTTTTTTAACTTAAAAATATATTTTCATATATGACCGGGAGAGCGGGGGAGAGCTCCTGGGACTCCATGCGGCAAAAATAGCATGTTCCCCGGGTCACACGCAGGTGGACTTTGGTGACGAATTAAACGAAGCCTTCGATTTTTTGTAATCTAATCATTCGAGTTACTTGAATAATCGTTTCAGCCCAAGACACGACTGTGGTGGGGCTCATCTACCTCAATGACGACTTGGTGTACTAAGATGAGGCTCAGCAGCAATCGGTCACTGAATGTGGACAGACGTAAAGAAATGATTGTAGACAGCAGGAAAATTCGCTCTGACCAGGTACCATTAAGCATCAACAGTGGTGGAGACGGTAAAGAACACCAGACTCCTGGAAGAGCATGTCTCAGGAGATGTCACCTGGACCCCAACCGCCTCCTCCCTCACCACAAAGGCACTGCAGCGTCTCCATTTCTTAGAACTGAAAAGGACAAACCTCCATTGCCCCATCCTCACAGTGCAGATGTGCCGCAGAGCAGCCTGATCAGATGCATCAATGTTTGGTACAGCAGGGCCAGTACTGCAGACCAAAACAGCCTGCAAGGATTATTAAAACAGCTGGAGACATCGGGGCACCTGTCCCATCCCTACAGGAATCCTCCTTAAGTGTTACGTTTGAGAGGCCTCCTGCCTTGTGTGCGACTCCACATACTCACCACACTGCCTGCCCCCAAAACACACATCTGCCCACTATTGCTCTTTATACATCACTTTTTTATGATTCACTACATCACAAAACACATCCATGGTACATTCATTCTTGAATACTGCCTTAAAGTTTCTATTTTTATAGATCTTAGATTTACAATATCTAAATCTATAATATAATTTATTTATATTGAACTGCAGCTGATCACATACAAAGCACACAATTATAGCATTTCAAGATTCAAGACTTTTTAATTGCTACATGCACTTTAACATACAACATGCAGTAAAATATATCCTGAGACGCTCCTTTCATGACTAAAAACATAAAATAGCTAAGTTCTGGTTTAGCAGTCTCCAGCTTTGTTCTCTACTTGGAACGTTTGCACAATTTTTGGACATGAAAAATTAACCGTTGTACCAATATTGCACATTTCAAGTTTTTGTTATTTATGTATAGGTGTGTAATATCTGAAGCCACGCCTTCTCCTCTCACTGTATACATGTATATGACTGGGTTTCCTTTTACTATTTTAGCTACTACCACCTGACTGTAGACTAGTAATATTAAAAATAAGGTGAAAAAGCTGTAATTAAAAAAACTAAGGAATGTAAAATCCCAGTTGTACCGTTGGCACGTAGATGATAGGTTCCTGTCTCTTCTGATGAAATGTATTTGAAGCTCTTCTGTTCTCTGCCTGTGCGGCTCTACTGAGAGTGAACTCACACCCCTCACAGCCAGCGATCCAGCGACCTTGCTTTGTTGTTTCCACGTTCGTCTCTGTGTTTCTGTAGGACATTAACAGTGCAAACAGTGAAAGTGATGAATAAACTCTGTACCTTCAGCTCCTGTCTGTCCAAAGCCGTGCTGCTTCTCCGCTGTCCCTCTTCCGCTCCAGTCCCAGAACGAGCGCCCCCGCCTGGCCTGAAGTGGGAGCCACGTGAGGCACGGAGAGATATTCCATAAACCCCGCCTCAGCACTAAGATTGGCTGAAGGTTCACGTAAACACTCGGCCGATTGGCCGGCTGGGAAGTCAGTATACGTTACCATAGCCACTAACACGCCCGTCTCTAGTTTTCAAATATAGTACCTTTGCCATGTTCAAGCATTAATGCTGTTGTTTACTGACAAAGAGGCTTTCTGCGATAAAATATCAACAAGCGACATCTGAAAATATCACCATGGATTTATATTACATTCAATTCAATTTTATTTATATAGAACTTTTTTTTTTTTACAAACAAGTTCACAACGCAGCTTCACAGAGTCCAGGTCCGAGCCTCGTGATCAAGCGACAGCGGAAAGGAAAAACTCCTTAAAGCTGAAAGAAGAAACCTTGGGAGGAAGCAAGACTCAAAAGTGCAAGCCATCCTGGTCTGATGGACCCGGAGGGAAAGAAAAGATAATCTCTATGGGGACAACTAACAAACGGTCTTCGTGTACGGGACCGGCGGGGCAGGGCTGCGTGTTAGCCGGTGGATTTCTCCGAGAGGAGGAGGAGGAGGAGGAGGAGGAGGAGCGTCCGAGGCTCTACCACCGATGGCCTGCACTCTAGCAGAGCTGGAGCAGCAGTCCTTTCTCCAGGACACTACGATCCATCTCACTTGCGGTAAGTCATACCTTAGATTCCGATCATATTAGCCACACTACAACCCGCCATGCTGATAGACGTACATACATAGCTTGTCCTATAGAAACTGTCTGTTCCCCGAATAGTGAGAAAAAAGAATAAATTCGTTAAATTCGCCCGAAACAATCTGATAACCAGAAAACCAGAAAACGGCCAAACAAGCAACCGAAATCTACCTCTAAAGTTTGGACTT
>JBBJLR010050971.1:0-11741 GCA_037577145.1 Brachypetersius gabonensis
GCTCATTTTAAGAGGCCTTTCATGTTGCATAACCCACTATTGATATAGTTGTTTAAAAACACAAAAGTGTGATTTATACGATTACTCAATTAATCGATGAAAAAATTGACAGAATACTCGATTCCAAAAATATTCGATAGTTGCAGCCCTAGTTTAGAGTTTATAATGCACATTCCCACCCGACTTACACTGTCATCCTCGAACTTACGGACTACGTGGGGGAACTAGTTTGGTTGTGTGTGGCGGAAGAATACGCAGTAATGCGGCGTCTGAGTGAGGGAGTTTTCCTTTTTCTGTGGCTTGTTTTTAGGATTTTACTGTGTTGAAATCGGTAAGTGACTCAGACAGCGGTGGCAGTAATACACTGAAAAGATGTCAAGCACCATTAAAGAAAAAGAAGAAGAAGCTGCAACAGCATGTAGCATGACTGCTCCGTGTCTTGTCCTGTATTATAATGTTTTAAACCCCGCCCCCCCTAATTTTCAACACTTATCTCAGTTTATTTAGTATTAGTAAGCTGTGCCCTGTCTTAACATGTGGGTAGAGAGTTATTTCAACCTTTCTTCTGTGTACGAGTCTAATGCTAACAAATGCTAAAAAATTTTTAAGGAATAAAGCTTTCTGATTCTCATTATTTATTTACCTTGACATTTTCTTTAAGGACAGTGCATAAAATTGAGTTTATGAAATGACATTCAAGTGCTCTGGGAGCAGATAAAGGAACGGATCGAGGACTCCCTGTACTTCTGATTGAGATGCTTCTGATTGAGCAATGGTGCCCAATCCTGGTCCTAGTCCACAATATAACATTTCAGTCCTAATAAAACACTTGGTCCATGTAATGAAGGCTTTCAGGGGCATCTGAAGATGAGATGCAGGTGAGTTGGGCCTGATTTTTTGGGGCGGTAGATCTCCAGGAGAGGGATTAAGCATCCCTGGGTTAGAGGCAAAGCTCTTGCTGATGTTTCTGAGGCCATAGCATAAGAATCTGTCAGCTGCTCTCAGAAACAAACCAACCTCATTTCATCAACACCCACGAGTCCCAGCAGAGTGTGCACACTTAAAACTGGATAAAAAAATCATATTTTGTGGAAAATCTTCCCCCTAAGTGTTGTTTAAGGCCCTGATACAGCGGTAAATGTTAAATGTTTGTATGATCCCCAATGTGATTGTTGCATAAAACATCCAGCAATGTTTAAATGAACAGGATTTAAAAAGAAATATTTAACGGTTTATTACACGGTTGAATTTTCTGATCACACCTTTCTGTCTTTTATGAATCCTAACATTCTAATTAACTGACATGACAAAATCCAAAACTGGATTCAAGTATCAGTAGAAAGTTCTACCAAAATGACCTCCATACACAGGTGGTGATGGAGCCCTCACAAAGGAAATGCTTGACCAGTTTTCACTCGTTAGTTTGCCGTTTCTTGCTATTTGGGAAAGATCAGAAGAGGAATAATTATGGCTATGCACGTGTCGACACTGAAAAGTTATCCACAGAGCCTCTGCTGTACGTAAATACCGTGTGCCCGTAAGACCGGGATTAACCTAATTAGTAACCTAATTAAAAGGCAACCATGGATTTCGGTTTCCTAAGGGTTTAACAGTGACAGTTTAACCTACAGAGCTGTGAAAAAAGAGACAAAATAGTATTCATTGCTAAGGCTATACATTTCATATTTTCCTCAATGTCTCTGATACACTGAAAGTGTCTATGGGTGGTTGACATATTTGGCTGAAAAAGTGGGGTTTTTTTTTTTATCTTAAATGTAAGTCATGGAAATAATTTGGTGATATTCTACCAACTCCTATATCTCCAAATATATATAGATTTTCTTGTAGAGATAGTCCTGAAATGTATGTATTCACTAGTTTATTGCCATGGTGACGAAAATTGTCATACAGTGTGACATAAATGTTGTGTATTAAATTTAATAAGTCTTATAATGTAATAATGTAAAACAATTTATCCTGATTCTTTATCATTACTATATAAAAGTACAGCATTTTTATGTGCAAATATGTTACATTTTGCATTATTTTAATCTATCAACACTCCTAGACAGACGTTTACTCAATTTTTCAATATACTTTAAATTAATTTGGGAATTTCTTGTAATAAAAGTACCAAAATGCTTGTGACCTTTAGTGGCACTATTCCCTATCTGTCAAATTGATGATTTTATGATTAATAACCAAAAAGCCTTAATTATTTTCTAAATTCTGAATGTCACACCAAATGACATGGTGTCACACCATAATATGCTTACACTTGCCCCCTGACAGGTAATGTATAGCAGACAGGTAATTAGCAACAGCTTGAAAGACTCACAAGCAACAAAGTCATTTGGTAAATGCCTGATGAAGCAGAAATACAGTTGAATACAGTCACATTTGCAGTTGAGAATTTGTGGCCTCAGTCGTTCACAGATTTTGTCTTAGACCCGAACTAATAAATGTTAGTGATAACCCTCGCAAATTCATGAAACATTTTTTTTTTGCTTTTTAGTGGCAATATGTATAATTGTTCATGCATTTTAGTGCTAAATTATTTAAAAAAATACATTCTGTTATTTTGTAACAGAAATACAAACATGAATTCACCTTGTAAAATATAATACCATGTAAAATATAACTATAAATGTTGTATACTGGCGACTGTATACTGGCTGCTGCCCTGTGATGCTTCTCTGGCAGCTGCAGTCCAGAATTCAGCATCAGAACAGTTTCAGTGTGGAACGTCTCAAGCGTTTGTCATGTTTTTCATTTGGTTCTTCTTAAAGCCTGTATTTTTATTACTGTAAATTAAATTAATTTATTACTGTATTTACCTGCTTACACCAAAGAAAACGCGCTGCATGAATTCCAGTCCAGTCTATATGTAACGAGTCGGTTCTCGGTTGCACTGGCTCTCGGTCATGTGCCTCTTGGTTGAGTCACGTGTTTCTGGTCATGTGTATATATTCCTGTCTGATTTTCCACGTCTCCAGGTTTCTGTCTGTGTTCTGTTTTCACGTCAACGGGTTCTATCTGTGTTCTGTTTTTCCACGTATTTAGGGCCTGAATTCCGTGCCTGTTCCGTTGTGACGACATTAACGTCATTTTACCCCTGTATGCTCACGGGGCTAACCGTGACACTATACAGGGGTAACACCGCTATTTACATTTTAGCACTGCAGGAGTTCAGCATAAACTGTACAGTATGAATAAAATTAATTTTGAGAGCATATTTGGGGGAATGTTAAGGGTTTTGATTATATAAATAGACATTTTTAGGCAACACAAATTATTTTCACTATATAAGGGTGCTCTGGGAACGTTACCACGTGAATTTCAGGGGTCGACTGTATGTTGCTTTCGATGCTGACCACTGATCTATCCAGTCATTTTCCGTGGATATCATGAGATTACCATAGTCCTTCATTTAAAATTGAGTCATATTTTTAGCAAGGCACTTCTGGCTCTGGTGACAAAGAGCGGAGGTGTCATCTCTAGACTCTGCGCTCATTATGGCAGCCGCTGAGAACTCCAGCAGAGCAGGTGAGCCGCTGCCAGCTTGTCTCTATGTCACTCTCATTATTCTGAAAGATGGGTCAATACTTGGCTGCCAGTGACAAGAGAGCAGATAGAAATTACCTCTCCTTCATCTCCATAATGAAGAGGTCTTAGGGTGGCTTTGAGATACAGACACGCACACGCACACGCACACGCACACACACACACACGCTGCTGCTGAAGTCACAGAGGAGTGCAGAACACTAGTACAGTCAATTAAAGTCATTAAAGCTGACACTTCAGTGCCGCTTCAACAGCCTCCCAGACCCAGACTCTTCGTGGCAGTAAAACAGAGTCATACCAGAAATTTTGTTCTGAGACTAACTTAACTGCAGCTGTGACCTAGATTAGTCTCACAGACCCTGTTTCCACCTGCTTATTTATGGGATCTGGATTATATCACCATAAGATTAGTAACCGCATGGTAGTAAAACTCCTCTCAGGCTGAGAGGCATGACAGCAACGGGAGCCAAATTTGTGATGTGGTAAAAAAAATAGACCTAAAAATGAAGTAAACCCTAAATATGCTCCCAAATATGCTCTCAAAACACTTTTATTTTAATTTAAACTCAGCTTAATTCATTCCTCTCAAAGAGAATGTGACGGTGAACCCATATCTGTACTGTACAGTTTACACTGAACTGCTGTCTCCCGCAGTGCTTGAATGCAAATAGTGATGTTACTCCTGTATAGACTAGACTGGAACTCATGCAGCGCCTTTTCTTTGGTATAAGCAGGTAAATACAGTAATAATTTAATTTAAAGTAATAAAAATGCAGGGCTTTAAAAAAAACAAAATGAAAAACAGGAGAACACTCGAGACGCTCCACCGGGGGAGCAGCAAGGAGAAATATATAACGCTCTTGGATTGGCTATTTTCAAATCTCCCGCCTCAAGTACAGCTGACTATGACGTCCAGGCCTCATTGGCCACGCCCCCTCATCCTTATGCTTGTTGTTTATGTTTGTGGCGGCACATAAACAACCCGCATGAGGACGAGGAGGCCCGGACGTCACAAAAGTAAAAAAAAATGCGGAGGATATCTGCGGTTTCTCCGAATGTGCGGTGGTTTCAGCGAACAATTATTAGCTCAGTTCTCAGAAAAGATATGAATGCAGAACCACTGTTAAGTGGGTGTTTACTGTATATGGTTGAAATGACAATAAAACCTACCTGACTTGACACGCATAGAAATCCCTGTTTTACGTGGATCAGGAGTCGCGGATTCAGTCACACGCAGATTTTTTTAAAGAACCAAACTCATCGTTTTACGCTGAAATCCCCACAACAACGTGGAAACTGCAAATATCCTCGATTTTTTGGGGAAAACCGAACTATATAACCGCCACCAGTCCAGCGGTGGCAGTAATACACTGAAAAGTTGTCAACTACCATAAAAAGAAGAAGAAGAAGCCTGCTGCACCGTGCCTGCTCCGTGTTTTAATGTTTCAACCCCCCTCCAAATTTTCAAGTTATATCACTTTATTTGGTTTTAGTATGCTGTGCCCCGTTTAAGCATAGAGTGAGTGGAAAGAGTGGAGAGAGTAATTTCAATGTTTCTTTTGTGTACGAGTCTTTGCACGCTGCTAATTCTAATCGCTAATGCTAACAGTGTTTCTCCCTTTCACACACACACACAAATAAACCAATATTTCCTACCTTGTCCCTGACTGAGTATCAGCACAGAGACCTGTCTTGTTCTTTTGTGTATGAGTCTTTGCATGCTGCTACTGCTAACTGCTAATGCTAACGTTTTTTAAGCAATAAAGTTTTCTGATTATTTATTTACCTTTACATTTTCTCTAAGGGTAATGCATTAAACTAAATTTAAAATGAAATTTAAGTGTTCTCTGAGCATATTTGGGGGGCACATTTAGGGTTTACACTATAAAAATAGACATTTTTAGGCATTTTTTTTTTTTACCAAGACAATGCATTTTTTCAATACGCATGGGTGCTCTTGGAATGTAACCCCTGTGAAAAGCCAACACAAAGGCAGAGAAAGGACATTTTTGGTGTTATCTGTAAGGTCATATTTCACTGTAGCATTTTCGTTGAGATAAACCTACTTGGCTCTCAATGCTGGCCATGGCAGCTCCAGCCATGGTGAGAATGTGCTGGAGAAATCTAGTGCACATAAAGAGAGCGCACATGGCCCAGTGTGAACGCCAGGCCACGGAGTACTGGCATCTTCTGCTGAGCCTCACAGAGGGCCTCTGACACCACGAGCCTGTGAACTGATAGATTATTCTCTTTGATGCTCTAATGCAACTCGCCTGGTCACATGTGGACTTGAAAGGCACGGCCTACAAACACACTGCACTTTTAATGAAGACGTCATGTTTTAATAGCATGCTTGCCTGAATTCTTCCAGTGCCTAGCTGTGCCTCCTTATTCACGAAGGGGAAAATATCTGTCCCTGATGTCCTTGTTTACACTTCAAAGCCCTACGTTCAGCTAACGATGGGAAAGAAGTTCTGCAATGCCTATGAACATCATTGCAGTAGCCTGAACAGTGACTTCAGCAGTGTCTTAAGTTTAGTTGGACAAGGCTTTGTGTGGGGATCCAGCAGGTTTAGACATATTAAGAGAACCAATCATTTCTTGTTTTGTCTTTCGTTTACATTTACGGCATTTATCAGACCCTTTTTTCCAAAGTGCTTTCCATTCCCCAACTACAGAGGGCAGTCTCCCTGAAGCAACCTGGGGTTAAGAGTCTTGCTCAGGAACCCAGTAGTGGTCTGCTGAAGGTAGGATTAGAGGTATCCTACCCACAAGGCCACCACTGTCCCTTTCTAATATGTTGTGTTTACATGTGTTCTGTAAACTTCTGCTGGAAAGTGGCATGCTCCCACCAGTTGATGGCGTCCCATTAACACACCCTGCTACGTCACACAGTATTTACGTTATGACAACGCAATCGGCGCAGCGTACCCATGCGGACGTCTGAAACTAACATGCCCTGTTAGTCTGTATGGTTGCAGTCGCTGAATGGAAATGAAAACCTAACAAAAACTCCACACCTTCACCTCCAGTATTCATTTATCTGAGCTTGATAAATGTAGCCATATAATGACGGAAGGCTGCGGCCATGAAGTTATCACCATGTATACTGAAGGCCTGAACTGTCTCAAACCAGTTGTAAAGTAAAATCTTGCTTGATTATGAATTTTCCTTAATTGCGTAAATGATAATAATAAAAATACATTTCCACATAAACAAAAGAAAAACACAAAAGGCAAAGGGAGAGATGAAAAAAAGGCTTAAAACAGATGATTCTACTGTTTGACGTATTTTCTTTTCTATAGATAACAGTATGTCATACAGTATAAGAAATGAATTGAAACTGTATAGGATTACGAAACTGTTCAGGTGATTTTTGGAAGTGCCAGCCTCACTCTCAGCTTCCACAGCTAATTATATCAGCCTTGTAGCTCCAGTGCGACCCAATGGTGTCTGTTTGACTGGTGGATTGCATTTAGGTCAAGAGGAAAATGGTATAGATGTTTGGCAGAAGGGTAGTTTTAAGTGTTCTACAGCCTGAGTGACCAAGATTTAAAGCTAAAATTGTAAATAAAGAGCTCACGTTCTCCAAGAGGAGTGCGAAAAACATGCCTGTCCCACCACTAATGGTGAAAGAGAAGCAGCCATCCACCCGACCTCTCTCTCTTCTAGGAGGATCTGGCTCACAACCACTGGCCCCCCAGGAAATAACTGAGGAACAGCGCGGCCTGTCTCTGGGGAGGCGGCTTCGCCTTGGCCGCTGCTGAACAGTGTGTTCCGCTCATGCAGATTGTACGTTCTCATCTAGGCCAAGATGTTCCTCCACCAGTTAAAACAAAATCATACAGTTCTATTTGAGGGCGTGTGTATAGGCTGAAGCGTGGTTAAGTCCATTTGCGTGTCTAAGCGGCGCCGCACTCAGGAAGAAACTGGATTAGCGTGGTGTTGAAAGCTAAATGTGATTAGAAACCTTCTTTTCTCAAAATGGCTTGATTAGAAACCACGGGCACATCCAAAGATAATGCCTGCCGTTATTCACTGCCAGCTATCTTTGTGGTTTTTAATACAAAAATGGTTCTGGCAGCAAGAACAACGTCAGCAGTGTGGATTTATACAGGCAAGAACTCTACGCTTCATCTACGCTCTTAAAAATAAAGGTGCAAAAAGGGTTTCATTGGTACTGATACTGTAGAAAAATCGCTTTTGGTTCTACAGGGAACTTTCCAATTTTTATGTGCACATGTGAGCACTGTGTAGGTGACACAATCCTAATAATGGATGTCATTATTCCATTGTGTAAGAAAGGAATGCATATGTAACAAAGATAAAACAGAGAACAGACGACTTGTTGGCTTGATTTGTCCCTCCTAACAATGTAACATGGCCAGTACTGCAAAGGGCCTTGCAATTAGTGCAAATGTAGTCGGAGAAATGCAGCTTTTCTACTTTATTAAAGAATAAAGCAGCCTCACGGGTCCAGGAGCGTGTTGATCAGACTCCTCTGGCTCTGACAGATACCTATATAGTCTTTCTTGGCAAATGATTCTCCCTTTCTTTTCACTGCCTTTCAGCCAATATCACACAGAGTTGGATTTTCAAATTCTCCCCTTCTTCTAGTACTTTTCCGTAATTTCCTCTTCCCATTTGTTCTCATACCTTGTCCAAGCTCCAATAGCATGGGGATTTTATGGCCTACGCCAATGCCTCCTCTAATCATGGCGTCCCCATGACTCTATGGCCTTTACCATCATTATCTGATGGCACGCTCATTGCTGGTCAGATTCTTCCATGCTGGGAAGGGTCACTAAAACAAAAGGTTTATTACTTTAAGCTTTCCCAATCTACTTCATATGGTCAGGGATATACTTAAACAGATGTCTCTCTCCAGAACCCCAGAACCACAAATAATGAATCTTAATGGAAGCAGAAAGACTATATATATATAATCCAAAATATGTACTGCTAATATCTACATTCTGAGATTCAAACCCACAACTTTCTGGGTGCAGGGTTAACTCTCGAACCACCAGGGAAAAGTTGGCAACTTCAACCAACAGTGACGGCTTGTTCCAGACTGAGATACTGTTTTTTGTACTCTTGAACCGAGCAACTGACTTAAAACAAGGGAGGTCAGGAAAGATGAAGGATGAATTTCTTCGTCCTCCCTCCCGGCCTGGTTTCCAGAGAAAGCCAGAGCAGAGAATAGACTGTTTAAAATCTGATGACTGCATGCTTACAGCTTAGGGGACTAATTTATAATAAAAAGGGACTAATCTGCAGCTTGGTTAAAGGCAAGTCTCTCTCTTGTAAAATGTTTGTTTCATCATCGACGATCTGCTATAGGACAGTGTTGCGGACTGTTAATGAAATATTTTGGGCATGAGCTATATTTACCATGCAAAGAGCTCTAGAAGTGCATAAATGAGACTGTGCTTGAATCTGCAACTTCACTCGGTTTAAAACGCCCGATGGGCTTCAAGCCATGCCCTTTAAATGAATATGTGCGGCAGCAAAACTGCTGAGGGCAGTAATACCGAAATTCTGTTTCATCATCAGGTTCCAGACGCGATCAAAGACAATGGCTTGGTGTGCCGCCTCACGCTGGGGTCTTATTCTTCTCTGTGCACTTCCATGTGTCAGGTTAACACAGGCTCTATGTAAACCTGTGTGTTCTGTTCATTCTTGTTATGTTAATTCTAATACTACAATCTAGTCTTTTATGAAGGTGAAGCATCAGCTATAACCACTATATTAGAGATAATCATGGATTATATGAATATCAGATACATAGTATCTAAATATGATGCATGGTTTGGATGAATGAGAACTATATCATGTTATATTCCAATATTATTAAAATTTAAATGTTTTGACTGAGGATACAATGCAGTACTGCGATCCAGAGAATTTCACAGAGCACCTTTACATACGAGTTCCCTTAGTGTCTTTTGACAGAAAATGCAATTTTATTCTGCTCATTGGGTTCCTCAATACAGCCCTGGACTGTAATATCACACTGAATGGTAAAGACTGGAATTATTTTAGGAAGTGAATTTAAATACGTGAAAAATTTTAACTATTGATTAATTTTCTGTAAACGCTTAATCCTTACATCCTTACTAGGGTTGCGGGTATCCAGAGGTCTTTGGGTGTGAGGCAGACACACACACACACACACACACACACACAGTCAATTTAGAATCCTCAATTCTCCTGAAATGCATATCTTGGACTGTGGGAGAAACCCAGAGATCCTGGAGGAAACCCACACCACCACGAGGAGAACATGCAAACTCCGCAAACACACACACGCACACACACAAGACCATGACATGGATTGAAACACTCAGTCCTGGAGGTGTGAGGCAACAGTGATATCCACTGCACCACAGTGGGGCCCTGATTTCCTGTGCACTAGCAGAATGGCCACTAGGTGGCGTGCAAAAAGAGGTTTGACCATCTAGACCACTATGAATTAGATATTTCACTGCAGGCATTGGGAGAGCTTGTCAAAGCAAGCACACCTGCTAACTACTAATAGAAACCTGCACTATTCTGGAAGCTCCAAGAAACATAAGTAACGATGTGCTTCTGGACTGTGCCACACACTTAACCAAAACTCATATCCATAAATATTACAAGTGTGTGAGTGTGAGTAAAAAAAAGTGTAAAAATGACATGCCTTATATATTATTAGCCAGTGACCCCATTTACTGTTGATTTACCATTGCGTAGCCACATGTGTGCACTCTATGTTAGTCATAAGATTACGTAACAGACACATGCTCTTTAAATATTACACAAGTCTGTAAACGAAGGGAGAACCGACTGTGGTTCCACTGACGTCACATCCTGTTTTCAGACACACGTTAAACATCTACATCTCAGCAAACACTCGACCGGACCATCAGGTGGACGCGTGGTTTTTAACACCACCGCCAAGGATGAGCACTACAGGACTCCTGCACCACAGGTATCCAGCAAGTGAACATCAACAGAAGCATCCTGGTGCTCTTTCACCCAAATGTCCTTTTTACAGTACATGCTGTAGCCACTCTCAAATCAAAGGTCAGTGTAACCTGACAGTAAATGATTAACTAGAGAAGAAATCATCTCCCAGTTCAAATTGCCTGGCACTTAAGTCTAAAACAGTGAACTCTTTCTCTGTCTCTCTCTCCCTCTCTCTCTCTCTTCCTCTCTCTGTCTCTCTCCCACTCTCTGTGTGTCTTTGTCTCTCTCTCTCTTGCTCTCCGTGTCTCTCTCTCCTCCTCAATCTGTGTCTCTTTGTCTCTCTCTCTTTCACTATCTCTCTCCCCCCCCCCCCCCCTCTCTTTCTGTCTTTGTCTCTTCTACTGTGTCTAATTATCTATCTCTTTCTCTCTCTCTCTCCCTCAGAAAAGAAATAAATAGAGAAAAGAGCTAGTACTGTGAAATACAGGACACATGATATCCTCCATATCATGCAAGAATCAGAGGTCAAAAGTGAACTTAAACACTTGCCACACTGAGCAAAGGCATGTCTCTGCAGTCTTTCATTAAATTATCTACAACACTAGCATTCGAATATACACTCCATGGACAAAAGTATTGGGACACACCTATTTTTCAGGGTTTGGGGCCCTTACTTCCAGTGAAGGATTATCTTAATGCTCCATCAGACCAAGACACTCTGGACAGCACCATGCTTCCAATTAAAAAAATATATAATTATTAGGGGTGGGCATAGATTATTTTTTTTTATTTAGATTAATCTCACTGTAATCTTGGAATTAATCTAGACTAATCTAGATTAAAATGATTAATCTAGATTAATCTATATTAAAATGGCTTATTTGAATCGAGGGTCTGAAGCCCCCCTCCCCCCAAGTGATACTATTTTTAAATTATACATCCAAACAATTATATTATCCAAACAAAATGACTATGAATTGAAATGAAAAATAATTAGTCTAGCTATCATTTTTTGAATTAAAATGATGTACTGGTTTTTAAAGTTGCTATAGGTAGCAGGTGTGGGCAGGAGGAGAAACTGGCCTGGTACCTCTGCCCACATGTTTTGGTGGGAAATTGAGGGAAAAGTTTCTGAGGGGAAAGACGCAGGGGATGGGAATCGATAAGAAATGATTGATGCCGATGCCATTATCGATTAAAGTGTTACAGAATGAGCCTGTTGCCTT
>JBBJLR010050991.1:0-11740 GCA_037577145.1 Brachypetersius gabonensis
CTGGTTCTTCACTGGTTCAGGACTTCAGTTAGAGGCTCTTTGTTTTGCTTGAATGATTCATACGTAGGTCACTGTGTGTCTTAACCAACAGAAACATTCTGGGTCTTTGGAAACAAAACATGAAGAACTGAGGGGCGGCTCAATTTCTACCATCTTCTATGTGTTGTACCATGTCCCACGCACCCACAATATTGAAAAAAACCACTTTTAAAAGTGTAATATTGCAAAAGTTAACATGTAAAGATTTTTTTTAAATTAAAAAATTAATAGTAGTCAATGTTTATAGCATTCCATACATGCTGACCACACTGTTACAGAATTGTCATACACTTAATGCATTTATTTTTTTCTATCGCATGCTAATTTTGATGTATTTTTCCCACATTTGTGATGGTGGCCCTTGTCTTGAGAGCAATGCTGATTAATTGAGTTCCATATGTTGGTTTAGAAGATTTGTGATTAAAATAGGATATGTGACATAACAACATATTTCACACACTAACAATAAAACTGCATCATTCTGCTGACCCATACAGACAGGAACAAACACACACACACACACACACACACACACACACATATATGTATACAGTGGAGCAGATGTTGAGTTTATCTGCTGTCCAGAGCAATCCTGCATTCTGCAGTGGAAGCTGATTTTCTTTTCTCATTGCCATGGCTTGGAGCTCCTGTCAGCGGTTCTGGTGCATTCTGGGACTCTATTGACCTCCCTGCAACAATTTGAGATGTTATAACGGTTGATAGAAGCTCCAGCACGTCAGCTGAGCTGAGGGTTTGAGCACAGATGGTGGCTGGTGAGGTTTTAAAGTGTAAAAGGAAAATAAAACCAGCAGCAAACTGTATTTTCTCAAGACCTTCTGTTTGCTGGTTTACAGTGGTGTAGGTCCTGTATAGGGTGTAATGGCTTCCACATACTATTCATCATTTATTGACCATGTTTCAACTCCAAACACTGCTAATTAAATATTCTATTAGTTACTCATTAATAGATCATGAGAGACATCGATGAAGTTAATGTATGTTTCACTTATCTTTTAGAGCTCTCAAGCAGCTTGTTAACTTCTGAAGCTTTCGTGTGCGATCGAATGTGGGACCACAGTTTAATCGACCCATGTGCTGCCAAAACATACATTCCTTCATAGCAACTGTTGCCAAGTTGTAGAACCGTTCTATATCTACTGCATGTGCTCCATCATGTTCTATATTCACATCTAAACATGACCATATCTAGTTTGTTTGGTTCTTTGTGTTTGGGAGATCAAAATGCCTATGTTCATTTCAAAATATATTTCTTTAGCTTGTATGAAAGATCAGACTATGAGAACAGGTTGAGCATATCTTTGTTTTATGTTGGCCATCATCAGGGTGCCGAATGCCATATTGTTTTTCTTGTTATTCCATGTTTATTTTCCATTTTCGTTGCATTTCTTTCCTATTTCCCTTCCGGTTGGTTGTTCGTCTGAATCTTTTTGAACTAATGAAACTCCATTGGGCGACTCAACATGCTTGGAGGAGAACACTAAACCAGTTTCACTCAATCTTAGTTTAGCTTATTTTCTCTCTAAAAGAATAAAAACAATCGTGTCAATTTTGTGGGGAATAAAGATATAATTAGTGTTTTATTTACGGACACCAAAGTGACAGTTGCACCAACGTCAGCAGTGTCAACTACTGCTAGCTGTCAGGATTTGTTGGCACCACTGGGATTCCCTTGAGTTGTATGATGTACAAGTATTACACACATTGGGTTAAAATGTGGAAATTGTGAATTCTATTGAGGGTTGAAGAATATAATGGGCTATACAGTGCTAAAAAACACAATAAATTACATAATAAACTCTAGTTTCTGTCCAGAATGTCCCGCTGTAGAGGGTTAACCTGTACACATTAAGGCCTACTGTGAAAGCAGACTGGTGCAAATTTCAGTGTGTGCAGTAATGCTGTGATTTGTTTTTCGTACAGAAAGCTAATGGGAGTGAGAGATTAATAACGTCAGGATTAATAAACGGAATGTGAGGTTATCGCTCTGAGTGGAGCTGCAGGTCACAGATAAGATCAGCCCTGCTTTCCCAGCTTTAGTGAAGAGGGAGGGTGTGAAGGCTGCCCGCTCCAGAGTGTGGAGCCTGAAAGTGTGTGTGACGTTTGTAGACGGCTGTAGATCCTTAGTAAAAGCCCTGTTGGCAGAAATGCGTTAGAAGTTGGTTGGTGTTTTACATGACATTAAATGATATTCATTTGACAGATACTTTTATGTTCAAAATTAATGTTTGATTTTTGATTTTGTAATTTTTCTTAATTTACCATCATACTTTTAATCAAAATATACAAAGAAATTAATTCCCATGATAAAGAGTGAAGGCAAAAAGGGAAATAAGGGTTAAGATATGTTACATTTTGCCCACTTCAGATTTACACACAAAGTATTTTGACATTTTAAAATAAATTGTTTAAAAAAGTTGTTTTATACATGAATGGTTTCAGAACATGCTTAAAGTATTTTGACTTTACAAAACATAAATTGTTTAAAAGGTTATACGGTTTCAGAAGTCCCTGACTGGCCGATCATACCTGGTCTGGTGCTCCACCAAAATTTCTCCCAGATTAATGATATGGAAGGAAGAGACAAGACACTAACGCCAAAGATACAGCCAAAAAGACTCAACTGGATTCTAAAAAACTGCTTGCGTGGCCCAACCAACTCCATAAAAAAATACGGAGATCTTAGAAATCAGTTCATTAGAGGGACTGTGATGAATACGAGAAAGAATCCAAACGCAGAGTAACCAAAAATAGTAGAATTTTCTTATAATATTATTTATTATGATTACCAGGAAAAAAGCATTAAACCTTAAGGCTTCAAAAAGCTTAATACTTCTCCCCAAACCTTTATTTTTAGACAAATATTTCTTGATGCCAATGAAAACTGCCCGCTCCAGAGTGCGGAGTCTGAAAGTGTGTGTGACGTTTGTGCTCTCCAGGAGGAGCTATTCCAGCCTGTGGCTGTGAGTGTGTGTGTACAAACATGCAAACACAGAGGCAGTTCACCCTGTTTTAACCCATAATTCACTTCACAGGACTCAGGAGATGTGGCGAGTCCGGCTCACACTCAGCCATCACAAGTTTAGTTCACTTTAGTACTGCATTCGGAGAGACACTGGCTTGTGGTGGTTCTAACAGGTCTCTTTGTAACAAAGATGCTGAATTCACAGGTGATGTTTTACTGGCAGTCATGGTGAGTATGATCAGCAGGACTGTGGGAAACCTGGTGAGAACATTCTCCGCCCTATGAAATCAGGTTAAAAAATAAAAGTTTGTTGTTCAGACAAATACACTTCACAGTGTAACAAACTGTCAAACTGGCTTTAATGAAGCAAAGTGAATTTCTAATTACAGTAATCCCCTGCTTTTAGCTGGGTTTACATTCCAAGAGCCACATTGTTATGTTTTGTTAAAAAAAAAAGCCCCAAAATGCCTATTTTTACAGTGTAAACCCTAAACAGAACAATTTAATTTCATTTTAAACTCAGTTTCATGCATTACCTTTAAAGGCAATGCAAAGGTAAATAAATAATCAGAATCAGACAACTTTATTTAAAACAGTTAGCATTAGCGGTTAGCATTAGCAGCGTGCAAAGACTCTTACACAAAAAAACAAGACAGCTCTCTGTTCTGATCCTCAGTTTAGTCAGGGACAAGGTAGGAAATATTGGTTTATTTGTGTGTGTGTGTGTGTGTGTGTGTGTGTGTGTGTATGTTTGTGTGTTTGTGTGTTTGTATGTGTGTGTGTGTGTGTGTGTGTGTTTGTGAGTGAGTGAGTGAGTGGGTGTGTGTGTACACAAGTTCGCTTTGGCAGTTAGAGTTTGCAGCGTGAAAAGAAACATTGAAATAACTCTCTCTACTCTCATGTTTAGACAGGGCACAGCTTACTAATACTAAATGAACAGAGATAACTTGAAAATTGGGGGGTGGGGGATGGGGGGGTGCTGGTGGTGGTAATACAGTTCGATTCTCAAAAAAATAAAGGCGAGGATATTTGCTGTTTCCGCGTTATTGTGGAGATTTCCGCATAAAATGATGAGTTTGGTTGTGTGTGACCGAATCCATGACTCCTGATCCGCGTTAAACTGGGGGATTACTGTATACCAGAAAAGTACATTTCCTGCAAAAACATTAAGCAGCTTAAGCAGGTTTCAAATGGATGCTAACGTAGCCAGAATTGCTGGGTGGTTATTGTAGTGTTTCGGGTGGTTGCTAGTTGTTGGTTTTTGCAAAGATACTACTTCATGGATGTTGTGGTATTCCAAGTGATTGCTAGGATGTTGCAATTTGGTCAATACTGTGTTACCACTGTTGCTAAAGTGTTTTTAACCAATTACTATGTCATATCTGATGACTGAGAGGGTGTTTCCGAGTGGTTACTGTGTTTTATCAGGATGCTCGGATAGTGATAGTTAATGTAGTTGGTTCTATGACGATATATAAATTCATGATAAGTCAGTGGACAAAAAGAACAGCAGAAAAATAACAAGAAAATGAAAAAGACAAATAACCCGTTGCAAAGCATCACCCAGATAATCAATAAAATAACACTTAAATTAATGTTTTCAACAAGCAAGAATGAAGTGCAGACTTGTGTGGTCTTTATTTTGTATATCATGTTTGAAATCAATTAATGCAGTTACTCTACTTGGTGCCAGGGTATCATTCAGTGGGGCAGTGCCTTACTAACCAATCATTGCTCCTCAGTAAACCCATGACTTTTCATATAGTATTCCATAGTAGGTAGGAAAATACAATCAAAGTGAAACCTATAAAAAAGGTTACATTATTTAAGATCAGAGTGTTTTTACTATGACTTTGTACTGGCTACATTTTTGGGATGTTCTATAAAGTCAGAAGGTAAATTAAGTAAATTAAATGGCTAGACCTTAGATACTTTGCTGTTAACGTGGCTCTCATTTTGATTCTTTCCTGAATATTTGAGTCTTTTAAACTGAGACAATGTACATTTGTAATCCTGTGTTTTTCTTACCTGGCCTTTTTGGGCACATGTGACATTTTCACTGTCTAAAAAATGTTGGTGCGCAAGAGCAGAATTAATGTAATGTAATAGTATCTAGAGTAGGATTTCTGCCTTTTTCTACATTCACCACGGAAAGCAATTATTTGTATTCTAATTATACAATCACATGTATCTACCCACAAACATGCCTTACAAATACTTTAAATAACAAATGTTTGCCTGGTCATGTAATCAATTAACAGTCAAGGGATTAATCAACTGAAGAAAGAAGGACTGCTCGTTGCATGGCTGAGGCAAAGTTGTAGAGCTTTTGGTTTTTGGCCTTGCATTTTGCTATCCTGACCCTCCCCCTACCACCACCTTTACCTCAGCTGAGGTTGCATCAGGTTCAGGATTGATTGTCCAGCTGGTGGGAGCAGTGATGAGCCAGTCGGTGATCAGAGCCGGCTGTAAATTGCCTTGACAGATTTGGATTGCATGGATGACCCACAGGTAACAGGCTGTGGGGAGCAGGTCTGTTTCCATGCTGCAGGCTGCTAAACATTCCTACTGCCACCAGACTGGACAATAGAGTGTCCTCAGTTCTCCAGCTCTTCCTCTGAATGGCTCTTACTTCAGTATGTTTTCAAAATGTTTTATGTAGAAGTGTCGCAGTTAATGCAAAGTATTATCAATGCCACTAACTTTTGTGGTGTTCTAGGTGGTTGCTAGGATTTTTGTTAAGTGATGGATACATATACTCAGTGACTTTAAAGGCTCCAGGCTGAAGCCCAGCTGATTACAAGCTGTATGTTGCTAGAACTGTAGTCAATAGTTTTTAAAGCTGAATTTGAGGGTTATGGATAAATCACTAACCTGCAATCAAGAGTAAAAGCACTTCAGATTTCTGACATGGAGCTTGTTAGTGAAGAACTGAAGACACAGCAAAAGGCTAATTTGTGCTCTAACCACACCACTGACAGCCTTTATCTGCACTCCTGCTTCATTTTCTATTCTTCTCCTCTCCACACACCTTAACACTTGCTGCTGCACTTCTGCAACATCAGCCTCAGCACCTCAGAGGTACAATAAAGCAAATGTATGAATGTCATCACCCATAAAAGCCCTGTAAACTGGAGTCCTAACTGAGTGCTTTGGTCAAGGACATTTACGAGGGCAGAGTCGACCCTTTGTTGCTTATTAGATGTGAAAAAGGCACAGAAAGTGAAAAAGGAAAATTTTTTTATGTTTTTCCAATTCTGCAGATCTCCATCTAGTGGGATGTGCTCACTGAGTGTATATATGATAGTAAAAATATTTACACTGATTGTCTATGTAACGGATAAGAAATGTGTAGTATAGAATTAGTTGTGAATTCTTACAAAATTATTTTCTTTTATTTACATTGGAGTTTGGGTTTTAGAATATAGAGAAGGGATATGTATGCACTATCTGTAGATTCGCGGAGGGATATTTTGGTCACCACGCACTGTATCACGCACATGCGTAGTGGTTCCACACATTCGTGTGGCACGCCGTGTGAGAGGTAGGTCATACAGTGGCTCCTTCTAAGTAATTGTTTTATAAAGTATATATGTTAGTATAAGTTACAAAAGTATGGTCACTGTAAGTAAGAAGTATCTTAGACTAGTTGTACCAAGATTTAGTGCAAGTTTAATGTGTTTTCTTGCAATTACTCGAACAAACAGTAAGCCACGAGGCGAAAATGTGGTTGCTTAGCTTAGCATAGCATCAAGAGCTATCTTGGTGTTTTGGATTAATTTCATATATATTTATTACTTAGATTGGAACGGTGGTCCAGACATCTTCTCCGTGGGTTATATGTATGTGTTATGTACAGGTGCATATTTTATATATCCTCCTTTTGTTCTGTATTACGGTTTTTGTGTTAGTGTTTTATGCTAACTGTAAAGAATTTCTTATTTGAAAATGTTTGTGTTTAAAAAATAACCACTATACGATCATTGTGCTTTGTTAGGTTAGTATTATTAAATGTATTACGCGTCTGTGTGTCCAATTAGACACATTCGTGTGGCACGCCGTGTGAGAGATTGGAACGGTGGTCCAGACATCTTCTCCGTGGGTTATATGTATGTGTTATGTACAGTGTGTGTGCAGAAATAAAGCAATCAGATGAAGGCTAGCAGACGGGTCCGAGTCGTTCCTCTATGATCCGGACGGGTTATTCCCCTCTTGGTGTGAGGCCAACCGCGTGTCGGGCATATCGAGAAGGGACCCGTTACACCTCTGTCACATCTGGCTTACTCACTAAGGGCTCAGACCTGGACTATGTAAAAAAACTGCTTTGTGACAACCTGGTAGTAAAAAGCGCTATATAAATAAAATTTTATTGAAATAACTATTGACCACTACTGGGGTTTAAAATTGGCATCACATGCAAATGGACACAAAGAACAAAATAAACAACTTTGTTTTTTATTAAGTTTTACAAACAAACAGAAAAAACACAAGATCTTTGAACCAGGTGAGCTTTCAGGATAGTCTCCGCCCACAAGTGGGTGTGGAAAACTTACAGAGGGAGGGGCTCCAGAGAGCGGCTGAGAGAAAAAGCAGCAAACGGCGAGCATGTAATTTACTGATGCACTCTGAGGGAGTTCTGAGAGTAAACACCGGTTCTAGACTGTTCTACACCGGTTATATTTACTGAAGTCAGAGTTTACTGACACACTCTGAATTCTGAGAGTAAACACCGGTTCTAGACTGTTCTACACCGGTTATATTTACTGAAGTCAGAGTTTACTGACACAATCTGTATTCTGAGAGTAAACGCCGGTTCTAAACTGTTTTACACTGTTTATATTTACTGAAATCAGTGTTTACTGATACACTCTGAGTTCTGAGAGTAAACACTGGTTCTAGACTGTTTTACACCGGTTATATTTACTGAAATCAGAGTTTACTGATACACTCTGAGGTCTAAGTGTTACAACCTCTGCATTTGGAATATCGAGCTGAGTTGAGTTGAGGTGTTCCAAATGTAGATGGAGTGACTGCATTCTCCCATGACTGGAGACTGGACTCCCCAGTTGGACCGAACCTCTAAACAGGGTTCGAACTTCAAATTAAAGGCCCTCTGACATGTTATGTATGAGCTGGCAGGTATAGTTAGTGTGTTTGATGATGATGAAGACCTTTTCCCCAAAGATTTATGGAACATGTCTCCTGCCTAATGGGTTCTCGCCGAGGCTTGGACTTACCTGATAAAAAAGAAAGAAATCTATTGCCCTAAACAACTGGTGGGGTCAGAGCTGAGGTAATCTAAAAAAGCAATTACTGACATCGCTTCCCTGTTTGCTCAAGAAGCTCACGTGTTAAATCACTGAGATTACAGGTGTCTGGGTGAATTACCAGGTTATTTTCCCCAGGACCCGAAAAGAACAACACCCCTAATGCTCCGAGAGCTGTGTTAGAGGATGCTGTGATGGAGCCGCCCATCAGTCAGTCAGTGTGTTGGACGTATATATGATTAAATGAATAGTTCATGAAAGGAAAAACTAATTTACATTATTTTCTACTGACCTCAAATGTGGTTGATCAGCTGAGACGTGTTCAGAGTCCAAATGTTGCTTCTTTAGTTTCGAGCTGGAGCTAAAAGTCAATAGTTCAAGTTTTTTTATCTCCAAAACTTCCACGTCCATCAGTCTGATTCACCTCAATGAAGAACCTGAGTTCATTTTTTACAGATCACAGTAAGTCATACTGTGTCCTAAACCATGTCCAGTTCTTCAGGTGGATCAGACTTTTGGACGCAGTATGACTTACTGTGAGTAATAAAATGAAACTGAACTTCAGGCCATTACAGACGACACCAGGGCTGCTGTTCACAAAGCAGGACTGTTCTGAGATCAGATTTCTCTGTATTTATGGTGGTCATCGTCACATGAACTGATTCTAAAAGATTTGGGTGACTGTTGACTTCTAAACTGTTGAATTCTAGTATTAGCTCTAGTGCTGTAGAAATCAACGATTTGTACTTTGAATGTGTCTTTGGTCAACTATATTTGGGCCAAGTACAAAAATTATATCCATTTGATTCATGCCATTTTATATATTAATTTATGTTTTATATATAATTCAGTCTTCAATGATTAATCATATTTGTCACATAGATTCACTTCAAAGGTGCCATATCATGGAATGCCTGATTGTTCTCACTTTTTAAGTTAAAGATACAATGTTAAATATCCATTCAGTGCATTTTAACTTCAGTGTTTCAGTGCATTTCCACACCCATTAATTCTGAAGTTAGTAAGAGTGTTTCAGCCTGGATTGCTTTCTGAATCAAGCACAATTGAAGACTGCCAATCAGAACAGGGCTCATTAACATATGCAGCAACAAAAGCAGCCTGTTTAATTGTAGGGAGTAGATGAGGTTGGAAAATGGTTTTGTGGGAATAAATTTTGGCTGTTTTATTTTACAGTTAAAAACACTCAAATGCTATAAATGGACCTTAGAGTGAAAGAAATAAAAGACAAGAAATGTGTCAAATATAATAACATAATCAGTTAATATCTTAAAACAATATTAGATGTATTTGTGATGCATAGAAGATGTCCAGCATGCAGATTTTTACTCACAGAATGAAACAGGGTTGGACAGATCCTGAATGTTCTCAGCCTGAAAGGTTCTGACTGTGGAACAGGTCTGTGCTGTGGACTGTTTCCACAGAGGCCGTAAAAATGCAATTTTCCTTCTGATTTGAAGGTCCCTTGGCTGGGCTGGGCGTTTTTTCTCCTTCAATAATTCTGATGGAATGTATTTGTATGGAAATGTGGGTGATTTACAAAACCTGAAGCAAACTGGGGTTTCGTCTTCGTAGGTGAGGCAGCAGGTCAGCATTTAGAGAATGCTGAGAATCTTTTTATTCTGTTTAAATACTATTTTTAATTGGGGTGTTTTTAGTTGCCTTTGAAGCAAAGGGTGAATTGTTTCACAGCTGGGGGTTCTCGTCTCTCCCCTTTAACAAGTTGTTGCTCACTAGCAGCTCAACACAGTCTTTTATTACATTCACCTGTTTTCCAGCGTTCAGTTCTCTCTTGCCTCTTTGCTCCCTCGCTCTCTCTCTTCCTTGTTCTCCGCATCCACAGTGTGGGAAGGAGAGATTCCTCAGGTCTTTCCTTCCAACCACTCTCAGACTTTACAACAGACAGCTTGCAGTTTACCACACACACACACACAGACAAACAAACACACATAGTTTCTCTTATGTGCAACATTTCTTTTGAGTGCAATTTGGGGTGAAGTATTTTTACTGAGTGAAATGAGTAATATATATAAGTGCAATTTATTTATAAATATAATGAGCAATTCTTCTTATTGCAGTTTTGTACTGCCTGTCACTCCATTGCATACCTGTGTATATGTATATATCCACAGTCTTCTGCATAAATTTATATGTCCTCTCTGTACATATACATATATATTTCAGTACACATGTTCACATGTATATTTCTAGAGTGTATATTGTACTTTCTATATTGTATTGTTTGTACAGTTTTTATTGAATTTTTGCTGCTCTTATCTTGTACTGTCCCTTTCTGCCATGGCAGTTTCCCACATGTGGTACTAATTAAGGTTTATCTTATCTAATGTTTCACTTCTCAAAAAGTTAGGTATTTTCATCCAGAGAGGAGGAACCAGATTGAGGTATGCTATTTAAATGATCAGCTACCTGGCTAAGCTTAGCCTTAAGCTTGTTCTCATTATGAGATGAGTCATTTCTGTCCATTCTCTTCACTGTAAGGATGTTTTGGAGACAGTTACTACAGTTACACACCAGCAGTGAGGTGTTCGGCCCTCTAGCACGTTCCCTTCCATCCCTCCGCATTCGAGAAAAGAAAAAATCCTCAAAAGCAGTTTCACATGTCATTATAAGGGGAATTGTCTTTACATGTGGAAAAAAAAGTCTCACTCACAACAATTTTAACTTAGTTTCTTTCATTTTAGTCCCCTAAACCCCTCCTGTATGGCACATTTGGTGCTTATGTTTCTGTGATGCAGCAACAGTGATGCTTACTGATTCAGGATCAGTCCCACAGGAGGATTTTGGTGCTTTTCTTTGTCTCATCAGAATTAATCTTACTTGTAGATTACTGAAGTCTGACTTGTTTCTCCTTACACCCCCCCCCCCCCACACACACACACACTTTAGGAAATAAGGAGCAAAAGAAAAAAAAACAGTTTAAGACAGACGTTTTTCTGCTGTTCTCATTTTTGAGTTCTTCTGGATCTCTTGCTTTATCTGAAGACCAGATGATCTGAACTGAATAAAGAAGAGAAACTTTACTTTAAGATCTTTAAACTGGGATCGGGCTGAGATTAGAGGAAGCTCTTTCTCAGGAGCTGAGGAGAAAATGGTGAGAATCTAATACTGATGTTAAACTGAGCTCAGTTACAGACTGGATGGTGCTGGAATGGTGTTCTGGGATCATCCCGGTCCAATTCAACCCTCGGCACCTCACTGCTGACACCGTCTCAGGGAATCAGTGGACTTCATAATTGGCTTCACAGAAACTTGATGGTCCTCCTCCAGCTGGTTGGACTTGCACAGGCCTTGAGCTTCACACTGAGGGGATCAGCTCTCATCCAGATGCTAAAGAGGAAGGTGCCGCCCCATACCAGCAGCACATTGACTCTCGGGCTTGAGCTGTAAAGGGTCTGACAGGCAAAATAAGCTG
>JBBJLR010051049.1:0-10962 GCA_037577145.1 Brachypetersius gabonensis
ACACACACACACACACACACACACACACACACACACACACACACACACACACACACACACACACACACACCTCCTGCTCCTCTATATTGAACATGTATAATACTTATAAAAAGGTATTAACATATCAGGCCTCACCCCACTTGTCTTGGACAGCTCAACAGTCACAGTTAAGTTTTCTTTCTCAACTTTCCGTCGTTCCGAGTCGGCCTCATGAGAGCGAGGTTTGCGAGGTGTCGTCACAGCGATGCCCTCTTGTTCAGCCTTCTTTTTGTCTTCCTCTATTTCCTGATGATGCACAAATCATTAAAAATTATAAGTAACAAGTTGGCAGAGGACATTGATTAGAAGTGTTGATGAAGGTTTGATATTCCTTAGCTGTCTGTTTATAGTTTGGGAGTCACCAGAATCAATGACGAGGCAGTGACAAATGGATGTTTCCCTTCATTTTTTACAAAAACACGCCATACTAAAACACCACATACATGTACAAATGCTGCTGAAAACATAATTTACTGAATCTAAATCTATTTTCTGTCAGTCACAGGTGTTCCGTGCAACATCACACATGTTTCAAGTTTCATTGCCATATACAGATAATGTAGCATCATTTCCAAAATGAAATTCTTAGGCATGTGTTCCCCCAACTTTACATAAATATACAGAAAAGTATACAGATTTTAAAAAAGTCAATAAATATTGAACATTTTAAGAATTGAATATATCTCTAAGAATGTAATATATGTAAAATTTTGAAAATAGGTACAATATTAAGAAAATAACATTTTTAAAGAGTGTTTAGTATTTAAAAGTAAATAAAAAGCTTTAATACTTACAGTATTAATAGAATGTGGAGCTTTGATGTTAAAAGGTGAAAGCAACTGCAGGAAGGGCTATGGGAATGACTACTGTGTTTGTGAACTGTTTACTGCTTGGTTTACTCATTTCAGAAGCCAGTGCTCACAGAGTGCTTTGTTGTTATTGCGATGTTCGGACAGGTAAGCATGAGTGTGTTCTTAAACAGCGCACCACGCAGGAAACTAATTGTCTACATACTCTTGTTAGTGGGGGAAGACTAGTAAGTCTTTTTGGTTCCAAATTTTGTTTCTGTTTTAGTGTGCGGGGGTGGGTGGTGGTGGGTGGGGGGTGAGGAGTAGAGAGCACTTGTTTCCTTTAGTGCCGCCAAACTCTTCCACACTTTGTGCACATACTGGGAACATCTGTATACACCTTGCATCTGTGTATATTCTACGTGTATACTGTATAATAACAAAAAGGCATCATTGTGGAGTCTTACAGGGTATATGCAGCGATCCTTAAGTTAAATTGAAAAAACAACTTTTTTTTACTACGTTTGGAATTTTTTTTAAAAGCATCACGACACAGAGTTGCAAGTGTTAATCAACGACCGTCTAACGTTTACGCAGATTTTGACATATAACACTGTACAACAATAGATTTACAGACTCCCTGATGTTGACCCACATATTGCACATTTATTTCACTTCGTGAGTAAAAATAAAATTACATAAAATGTGCAACGAAGACATAGTTCCAACAAACTGGCGCAGCAGCACAGAAAGTTGAGAGCGGCAGAGTTAACTGCTCTCGCCGACCGTGCATTCCATTTTTATGTTTAGTGGATTTCATGTGCCACCGAAGTGCGTTAGCTCCCATCCAGTTGACATTGTTTTTTTTACATACCGAACAATAAGCCGGTTATTCCCTACTACAGGCTTGAGCCAGTCCTTAAACGCATGGTCCTTCACCCAGCTGTCAGAAAACTTGCTTTTGCCATGACAACGCTGATGGCTGTCTGGACATAAGCCATCTGACCACCCGGTTGTCGAACGACCACTGAATATGACGTCAGCATCAAACATAGCGTTGAGAGTCATGCATTAAAGCAAAAAAAAAATCTGTCAGGAAACAGCATGTAGCCGGTAGGCTACTCCGCAGTCATCAATATTTACGCGAACTGCATAATGTTTTTATTTTTAGGAAGAATAATCAATTTAACCAAGGAAAAAGACAGCCTTACCAGAACTTTGTCTGCCGAAGCTTGTTTACCACCTAACAAAACTTTTTTCTTCTGATCTGCATCAATCTCAAAATTGAGCTTTAGTGCCCTATGTTGACGGAAATCCATCATAGCGACGGAAAACTTTAATCCATGTGAGACCTCAGGATTGAGACGAGGATGTTTGATTATGTGCCCAGATACGCTAAAGCCTACGTTTAAACGAAATAACGCAAACATTAGCAGACAGAATTTCACTCAAAATAGGAAACTTCATTTAACACTTTTAATGGCCTTAAATTTGGCGACTTTGATTTATCACTTTTGAATACTTTTTAAAACCCTGCGGACACCCTGGTCTTATTTCTTTTTTCTCCTTTGGGTTTAGTCATCACTCTGGCTTTCCCTGTATCCTCTTGTAAACAGCCACCTGTTACCTGCCCTGAGTCACCCCTAGGCTTTTCTCAGGGTCATAACACAGGTGATCACAAAATGAATCTAATCTTAAAAAACCAAAAAGAAAACATAACACATTTATTACTACTAATAATACTAAGTAATGTAGTACTTTGTGCAACTCTCCTTTTGCACACAGAACAGCTTAGTGTCTTCTCTTGTACTGTTTATGAGAAATTGAGAAGAAGCATTTCTTCAATGAATCTCAACATATCTTGAAAAAAGCTCAATGCACAGGTTTTCAACTGGACTGAGGTCAGGGGACAGAGACGGCCATGGCCAGTGCTTGATTTTGTGTTCAATTAACCATTTTTGAGTTGACTTTGATCTGTGACTTGGATCGTTGTCCTGCTGGAAGACCAAACAACGAACAAGTTTTAGTTTTGTGGTCAGATTTTTAGCTAAAACCACACCGGCACTTTCTGGAATCTGTATTGTCATGGATGTGACCAGGCTCTCTGGGGGAAAAAACAGCCACACAGATTGTACACTTTATAAAAAGCTTGGTTACTTTTCACTGTAGCAGTCTCAATTTTGCCTTTATGATGACTCCCACCTTTGGAGTTTGGAGTCAAAGAGCTCCATTTCTGTCTAATCTGACCCCAGCACCCAGACCATGTTAAAGATCCAGTGGCATCTGGCAAACTCCAAGGGCTTTTGCTTGTTGTGAAAAGATAGGAAAAGCTTATTTCTGAAATATTTTCCAAACAGTTTGTTGGCATGGAGGTACCATCTTATGTTGGATTTGGAGATATTGTGGTTTTTGGAGGTTTTTTTTAACTTCTCTGAATATTCTCCTCCCTGTAACTACTGACAAAACAGTCTTGAGTTTTCTTCCAGCCTGGTACATTATAGTTTTTCATTTCTTAAACACCTTAATGCTAGCCCCCTGCTGATATGGACATTTACAGCCCCCCCACCCTTTCTTTTTTACCATGTTCTGTGCAAATTGAAACACTTCTTTAGTGCAATGGAATACTTTTAAATCTTTCCCATGGTGATGGATAACTAAGGCCCTGTGTCACGTCATTTTTGTTTTTACATCACTTTTATTAGTTAAACTTGCATGGGATAGTTTTTTTGCAATTCAAGTTACCTGGGGTGTCAATAATTGTGCCATGTCAGATTCTGTTTTAATAACGTATCTTCCTTAATTATTCCCTGGTTGCTTTTTAGTTCAGAATCAATATAACACTAATCTATTAAAGATAAGACTACTGACAAAGATTTTATAATTCTGATGCAACACATGCTATTTTTTGGGTGGAACCGTAACTACCGGCCAAAATGGGCAATTTAAAATGTGCAATTTTTCTGGTGCATTTCTACTGTCATTGACAATGGCCTTCACTCCATTGTGTACCTGTGTGTGTATCTACAGGATTCTTATATTTACTTATATATCAACTCTACTCCTTGTGTACATGCAATATTACAAGTCTACATTTAGTTTATATATACATATATGTATATATGTAACATTACAGATGTCTATATTTATATTTCTAGATAATGTAGTGTACATTTTATTCTATTGTTTTCTTAATTGCTGCTACTCTTTGTACTGTCCACTTTCACAAAGCAAATTTCCCACTAGTGGGACTAATTATATCTTATAAGCCTTCTTCATTCCTCTTTAATATGGGGTATAATTCTAGAGAGAAATGTATACAAGTAAGTAGATATGAATACTTAATACAGTAAAAGCCCCACTTTAACGCGGTTCATCAGTTGCGGTTTTAATCCATTGTGCACTTTTACTGAGAACCGAACTAATAATTGTTCACACTCGTACTGGGTTGTTAAGCAGCGCACCCAACAAATAAGGACGAGGGGGTGTGGCGGATGACGCCCGGACTTCACAGCTTTTTTTGTGCCAATATATAAGTTTTAATTTTTCAAAAATATAATTTATTAATTTTGTAACATATATATTACAAATTCAGCTACGTTTCCATTTTTTAAAAAACTATAAATGTTTGGTACTGTGGAGAGAAACACAAAGAAAGCGCATCTTGGGATGGTGAAACACTGCTGTACTCAGAGGCAGGAGGTTTGAAAGTAGCCAATCCGAGAATGCTATTTATTTGTCCTTGTTGCTGATTGGCTGCTGCTGTCCAGCATTTCCCCAATGGAGCATCTCGAGTGTCTCTCATGTTTTTTGTTTTGTTCTTTTTAAAGCTTGTATTTTTATTATAGTATATTTAATGAATTTATTACTGTATTTACCTGCTTATACCAAAGAAAATGTGCTGCATGAAATACAGTCCAGTCTATACTGGAGTAACATCGCTATTTAAATTCAAGCACTACAGGAGTTCAGTGCAAATTTTCTTTATAAAATGAAATGAAAGTGTCTTGGGAGCACATTTGGGGGCAAATTTAGGGTTTACACTTTTAACCACATCACAACAATGCAGTTTTTTCACTATACGCAGGTGCTCTTGGAATGTAACCCTTGCAATAAGTGGAGATTTACTCTAAATTAGAAAGAAGATCACCAAAAAGCCAAACAACTAATGTGCAAAATATTGCATTTTTAAAGTAATGAATCATTTTGTGATGCAGCTACAGTCCATAACACCGCAAAGAATATAGATGCAACAGGATGAAAACAGTGAAACAGCGAAAGAGGAGAATGTCTTGCAACTTCCACTTTTCTCACTTACCTGGTATCTTTTCACTAAAGCCTCGTTCTTTTTCCGCAGAGCCTCAATCCGTTTATCCAGCTCGGCATCCTTCTCCTCCTTTGTCTTCAGATCCACCACAGCAGACTGGCACAAAGAGCAAATCTCAAAAGCTCACACACCATCATAACCTTCACAAACTGGGCTGTTCTTCATGCACATTTTAAAATGTGTATAATCAGATTTTATATAAAAAAATATTTTGTGGAATTCCTGCAGACTTAAAAGGGCAAATAAATGATAGAAGCATGCTGTAGAAATCATAGTTCCTTATAATATTGCTAGTTTTTTTTACTAAAGGGTGGGACAATTGGCACAGAAAGTAATATATTTCAACTGATATCCTGTCCACACACATTTTTTCTCTCAGTACAATTTTTCTCTGCACTTTACATCTACAGTAGTACAGATGCAGTACAGGTCTTGAGCCACCCCTCATTTTGCTTTGAATCCCCTTGTTGGTACACAAATACTGTTTTAGGCCTGTCAAATTGTCTTATAAGAGATAAGATAAACCTTTATTGGTCCCACAAGGGGGAAATCTGCATTATCTTGAACACATTGAGCATATTAAAAGCATCAGAATTGGAATAAATGCTTTATTGTAACAGTCTCTAAAACACTTAAGATACAAGGAGCTTAGATAAAGGAGTTCCAACCACTCGGCACCACCAGTATACTGATCCCTGCCTGATCATCTGGAATCATCTGCTACTGTTTTTTCACTGGTTCAGGATTTCAGTTAACAAACAAACAGGTAACTGATCAGGTTCAAAACTGGACTGAAAACAAGGGCCTTTGAAAGCCTTTCGAAAGTCTGGAGAGAGCCTCAAGGCTACATAAAAAAGTCTGGTAGCTTTTATACAGAAAATGAAGGTACTGGCCACTCACCATGGCTAGAAGCCTGTCTTCACACTCCAGTGACGGGGTCCGGCAACCTCTCAGGTCAAGTTGAATCAAAACTCTCTGCCAAGAACCAAAAATAAGCATGTCAATGCAACCAAAAGAACTAAAAAGTGATGAGAAAACGACTGGCTTGCAATATATTAGTTTGGCTTGCCGAATGTGAGACATTTCTTTAGCAAAAAGTGAAGTTTTAAGTCCACTGTGAGATATGTTTTTGACATTTTAATGGCTATAACCACTGCTGGCCTAAGAGTTGGCTATAATTTCCACATACGACATGGAGGTTGTAGAGATATGACAGCTAATCGTGTAATAAGGAGGGATGATCATGATATACAGCACTCTCCAGGGCACAGGAGTGTCACCCCTGCATATTTGAAATCCTCCTAAGCGTATTAGAGAGCAGGTATAACTGTGGATCGTACTGGAGGGTAGACAGATGTTATCAAGTGCGGGTAAAGGAACGTAAACAAATCGCGCTTATTCAAATAGCATGGTGAAGCCCGCGGAACAACCTGCACCCGTTTCTTCACTGGTTCGGGACCTAATTTAGTTGTGCTTCGTTCTGCTTGAACGATTCATACGAAGATTATTTTGTGGCTTAATAAACAAAAAAAAGGTAACTGGTTGGGTTCAGGGACTGGATTGAAAACGGACGTCTTTGAAACCCCTTCAGAAGTCTTGAGAATCTCAAGGCTACAACAAAAAAGATTTATCATAAGCTTATTAGAGAGCAGGTAGATATGTGTTATGGGCTGTAGATCGTGTTGGCAGATTGATTCTTATCAGATAGCAGTGTTTGGAAGCCTGCTAGCTTGGCTGCTGAAGTGTCATCCCCTGTCTATTTAAAAACCTGCTAAGGGTATTAGGGTGCAGGTAGATGGGTTATGAACTGTAGATTACATTGAAGGGGTAGACAGATGTTTACTAGTACTGGAAAAGGGATGTAAAACAAACCATGCGTATTTAAATAAACAACCCGGGCTCAATGCCAAGTTTGTTTTAACGGCACGTTTTGAAGCAGTGCGTATTTAAACGTCAGGGTTTTAAAGCCTGTTAGCTTGGCTGCTGGCGCTCGGCTGGTTCAGCCCTGAGTTTCAGCCCGCACTGCTTCAAAACTTGACATTAAAGTAAACTTGGCTTTGAGCCCGGTTTGTTCATATCGACAGTAGGACGGCTCAGTTAGCAGAGCTGCTGGCTCAGTTAGCAGAGCTGCTAGCTCAGTTAGCACTTAGCAGCTGAACCAAAGAAGCAAGGAATGCACTTTCAAACCACACACGCCCGCCCTGCAGCCTGTGAAAGACCTCATGCTGTCCTGCTTCACCTGTGAGAAACTAGGTGTCCCCCGAGAGCGTGGAGTCGGGCTTTTTATGTCCACAGACGGACAAAACCTGCAGCACAATCTCCTTCCTTTCCCCCAGCGACGGAGCAACCGGGAACATGCTCTTTCAAAATAAAAGCTCTCGCTCACACGCACGCACACACATAATAGCAAATGAATGAAATGTGTGGGGAAAAAAAAAAAATATATATATATATATATATTATCGCATATACAGCATGGTACTAAAATTTCTGTTTGAACAACTGAAAATGTCATTAAGAACTAAATGAAATATAATACATAAAGAAAGTATAATTCAGCTGAATTACATTTTAATTACACTAAAAGGAAATGTAGTTATATATTATAGAAAACAAGAATAAAATAAAAAAGTTATTCTTGTTTTATATAATTATAAGTACTACTAAATTACAAATAAGAATGCAGTATAGTGCAAATACTGTGACTGGGTGGTGCAACATTGTACAATGGATAGGATAGGTAGTAGAACGAAGGATCAATGGAAGGATACTGATCATGATCATGACTATAGAGTGAAATCGGCATGTCCATGTTTAGAGACCCAATAGCCAGGAGCAAGAAACTGCTTCTGACTGGTCAGTACCAAAATATTGATAATAATGAAAAGCTCCTGGTGCTGTTATCGATAGGCTTGCTATGTTCATGCCCCCTCTCGGTATATATAAAAGACAGCTTATTACTTCTCAAAACAATGAAGAGAAAATCAACTGTTGAATTTATTCATGTAAAGTCTTTATTTTTTGTGCCAAATTATGAAGAGTAGTGAGAATATTGATGTGTTGATATCAATAAGCAGTATCAGCATCAGTAAAATCGTGGCTGTACCCTCCCCTACACACAGGGTACAAAAATATCAAGAAAGATAAAAGAAATTAACAAAGGGTTAAGATGTATTGAGAGTCTTCGATTTGATAGGGCTGATCGGCTGTCACTAAGCACCTGACACACGTGTTTTTTAGGGTTTGGGCTAAGAGCCTTACTTCCAGTGAAGGGCAATCTTAATGTTTCAGTCTCTATATATGTACACAGAGGATATATGTTTATATCTACTTACACCGTGGATATAAATATATTTATGAACACAGTACTGCAGCAAAGCGAGGGGGACACCTCGGATGTCTTATCAAGGCCCTAATTCCCTCCTTTTCTGTTTGACAGTGAGGCTTTTAATGTCCTCCCTCTTCCACTTCTTCAAACCCCAGCCGCCCTCCACCTTCCGATGACGTCAGCACTGTCGGAGCATGCCTACAAAGGCTCGAAAATAAACAAAGAGGGAGATCGGAGCTTCGAAGCGTGTTTTTAATAATCACATAACTCTTAAACTGCAGCTGTATCGGTAGAACACGTCCTTGGACCGATCATGGAGAACACGGAGAGCGTGGAGAGGGTGGGGAGCGTGTTTTCGTGCCGAGCGAGCGTGTGTCTTGACCAGGGAGGCCGCAAGTACATGGAGGACTTTGTTCAGATCAAGCAGGACGACGAGCCGAGCGAGGACGAGCTGGATGCGGAGGACGGGGGCTGCAGGCTGGACAGGGGACCCAGAGAGTGTACCGAAGGCTCTGGGTCCCGGGCGGACCCCCAGGTGGACCCACGGGTGGATCCACGGGCCCGGGCCGTAGCGTTCTACGCCGTATTCGACGGGCACGGCGGCCCGGACGCGGCCAGCTACGCGCAGGACCATCTCTGGGACCTGATCAAGAAACAGCGTGGCTTCTGGTCCCACGACGACGAGGAGGTCTGCTCGGCAATTCGGAAGGGCTTCATCGCCTGCCATCACGCGATGTGGAAGAAACTACGTGAGTTTTTTTATTTTTAAATTCATTTCTGGTCCGGGAGCCGCCCGGAGCTCTCAGAGTTATACCGGTACACACTCCGGTCCGATACGGGTCCGGTTCTGAAACCGATTTGAGTAGTCGATTTGTAAACACATTATAAGCAATAAATTTTACACCCTTACCCCATTCAACTACACTTTACAATGTGATGTACTTTATTGTATCTAGGCTTTACTGTGTGGTTTAATTGGATGTAGTATTTTAATACTATTCGTCTCTTTATATTATGTATAAGACTTTCGATGTGAGATCAAAATCAGGTTGATTTAATCGTTATGAGGTTACACCTTCACCCCTCCCAAACTAACATAATCTGCATTTTACACAGTACTTTATTTACTTTAATTCTAAGGTCAAAATAGGTTTTGGATTGATATTTGTGAGGTTTCTCTTTGGAAATGTTTTAGGCATATCTGTTTAACACCTTTACCCCCCAACAAACTACACTTTACACTGTGCTTTACTTTATTTTGTCTGTACATCTTGTGTTTATAAAGTTAGTATTTTAACACTATTTTGAATTAGTTACTAACATAGTACTATATTAATGTGGACCATGCATCTTAAGATTTTCTTTACACTATATGCTACACTAAGGATACGCTTTCTGGTTCAATGCCATTATAGACTTTTCATGGTACACTTCCTCCCTCAAAAAATCTGCACTTTACTTTTTGTCTCTACTACATCATGTGTTAATAAGCAGATTTTTCTTAATACTGTATCTAATATTGAATCTATTTTAATACTGTATTATTTACTCTATACATTGCACAAAAAATTCACACCCACGTCGCCTTCACCCCCCAAACAAACTGCAAATCATGCTTAATGAGTTTCTGTATTTTAATACTGTATTCTGTTCATTAATAGCTCAGTTTGTAAACATGTCATGGGCAATCCATTTCATACTTTTTCCCTCAAATAAACTCCCTCAATCTGCACCTTGCATTGGAATTTACTTTGTATACTTTTTATAGTCTATATTTCATCATGTGTTTTTATTTTGACTTCGTACTTAAACGCTATATTCAGTTCATCAATACCAGCATCTAAAGAGTTTTTTGGATCTGAACTCTAAATCGGTTTGAGAGTTCTATTTGTAAACATGTTCTAGACAATCTGATTTACCTTCACCCCAAACAAACCACACTTTACCCTGTACTGTGTGTTTTGTCTGTACTATAACATGTTTTAATTATATTTTAATACTATATTCTAAGATTTTCTTTACACAGTACTTTATTTTGTCTATAATTTATATCATATGCTTATAAACTAGATTTTGTAGTTTCAGGCTTTATTCAAAAAGTTAATACCATTTTTTTATTTTGTCTATAATTTAGATTTTTAAATTAGATTTAGTTATTTAGTACTATATCAATTTAATTGATGCCAGTTTAGAACAATATTAATATGCACTATGCGTCTAAGGATTTATCATGTGTTTTTAATTCGATTTTGTATTACAAAACTGTATTCTTGAATCCCATTTAATACTGTATGTATAATACTGTATGGACTGTGCATTTAAGATTTGATAAGTGATTTGTGAATTAAAAATGATTTGATTAGTGATGGTTTTGCAGGCTTGGCACTCTGATTTCACATGGGTGTTTACACATGGGTGTTTACAGGTGGTGGGGGGGGGGGGGGGGGGGGGGGGGGGGGGGGGGGGGGGGGGGGGGGGGGGGG
>JBBJLR010051060.1:0-11737 GCA_037577145.1 Brachypetersius gabonensis
GAGAGAGAGAGAGAGAGAGAGAGAGAGAGAGAGAGAGAGAGAGAGAGAGAGAGAGAGAGAGAGAGAGAGAGATCAAACCATATGCTAATAGGTGGGGAAGCGGAATTAAAAGAAGCCTTTTCATGCAGTATCCGCAGCAATAATGAGCTCTTGGCTTTGATGGATTGCGCTGATTCTTTTTCTCTCTCTTACTTTCCATCTCCGGCTCTGCTCTTCTTAAATGCCCTTTGCTTTAATTATTTGTCTAATTTCAGAAGGATTTATTCTGTCCTCTTTATTCAATGATAAATCACTTTAGGTATTAATTTGGGGGCCTCAAACTAAAAGGATCACTGAAGATGATTGCAGTGCACTCTGTATCTGTGACTCATACCCACACACACACACACATACTCACTGACTCACAGAGACGCACATACACAAACTGTCACATGCATACACAAACACACACACAGTCACACTGGAGTGAAAGCCTGAAAATCTATTTCATCATATTGTTGCAGGACCTCATAAGCAAAAAGGCCAGTGTGTTCTGAAGAGACAGAAACAGAATTCCTACAATGCACACATGTCCATTTCAGGAGGTGAGATCTTTACTTTGCATAAAAGGTGCAGCTCCTTACTGTCTTACACAGGCTATTCCAGTCGAGAGGTTTGGCTGCTTTTATAACAGTCTTCAGTTCAGCTAACCTAGGTGTTTGGCTGAATATATGGCTGAATATAATAAACACTAACCATTTGTTCATTATTCTGCAATCACAAACTACCCTGGATTAAATGTGGGACATCCTCATGTGATTAGCCTGTAGCTGTGTGTTGGGAGGGGTGCTGTGTTGAGTAGGGGTCATTGTTTGACCATACAGGAGGAGGTAAATTATCTGTGAATAAAGAAAACTGTCATTTTTACACATTTATTCTGGGCACAGACACATGGAGGGCCAAGTTGTTTACCTGCTTCTGTAATCCATCACCTGGATCCTATTTAATCACATCAGAAAAGCTAACTGAGAGACAGTCCCACCCAAATGTAATGTGTTGTTTCTATGAGCATGTATGTAAGTGTATCTGTAAAAGCCCTGGATTTTGGTCCATCTACCTCTCCTACTGTGTATGCATATTCATACATACATACATACATACATACACACATACATTTATACATATATACACCCGTCGCAACTCCTTCTTCAACTTCTACCATTCCTACTGCATTCACGAAGATGTCACTCCCGGATAAGTGGAATGGGGTAGACGGGAAGTGCAAGGTTTTCTAACTACTCTTTGTCTTATTTTTGAGTTTCAGTCAGAGCGCTACCCCTTGGATAGGAGCAGAATCTCTCATCTCCCTTCTCACTGGGCAGGCAGCAGTCTTAAAGGTGGATACCATCACGTGCTACCGTTACTCCATGTTTAATAAGCAACTTAAGGCTGCCTTCAAGCATCCTCACAGTAAGGTGGAGGTAGCTTCCCGTCTGTACCATCTGCAGCAAGGAGACTGTCCAGTAAATACACCACAGAGTGTGATCAGCACCAAGAAGAAATCATGTTTTTTGTCACTCAGCTGAACTCACCCCCTATTATCCTTGGTTACCCTTGGATGCTGACACACGACCTTCTTATTTCTTAGACCCAACAAAAGATCTTGCAGTGCGGTCTGACCTGTCAGGAGCTTTGTCTTCCACCATCGGTCAGGGGAGCCTGGGGTCTCCGATGTTGACACCAACACAATCCCTGGTCCCTGAAAAGAGGTTTTTAGTAAACATAGAGCCATCCAACTGCCTCCTCACTGGCCCTACGACCTTGAGATCCCTTTTCTGCCAGGGACCATATCCCCTGCGGCCATTTGTATTCCCTGTCTAAGGAAGAACAACACGCTATGAAGGTATATGTCTCTTAGAGTCTTAGACAGGGAACCCTTTGTCCATCTACTTCTCCTGCAGTCGCAGGGGTTTTTCTTCGTAAAGAAGAAGGATGGTGGTCTTCGTCTTTGCGTTGACTATCAAGGACTTAACAAGATCACGGTGAAGAACCGCCATCCACTCCCTTTGACCAACACAGCCCTGGATGCCCTCTCTGGTGCTTCCATCTTCACAAAATTGGATATAAGAAGTGCATACAATCTCGCTCACATCAGAGAGGATGAGGAGTAGAAGATTACTTCCACTGGTCACTATGAAAAGCTGGTTATGCCATTTAGCTTGTTTAATAGTCCGGCAGCATTTCAACAGTTTATTATCAATTCTTCTTAGAGACATGTTGGGTTGTTGGGTCTTCACCTACCTGGAAAACATTCTCATCTATTCAAAGACCCTGGAAGAACATACCCAACATGTCAGAGCAGTTTTAAAGAGGTTGCTGACCCATCGACTGTTCTGTAAGTTGGAACACTTTCCACCAGTGTTCCACCACATTTCTTGGGTTTGTCCTTTCTCCTCAGCGTGTGGCCATGGACCCCCAGAAGCTGGATACTGTGCGAAACTGGCCTCTACTCGCTTTGCTCAAACAGCTCCAGAGATTTCTGGGGTCCCCTATGGTTTTTACGCAGTTACCATAGTTTTACTATGGTACCCTATGGTACTTTGTTCCTATCCATAGTTTCATTATGGTTTATGGTTTATCCATAGCACTTCATGGTAGCTGTGGTACTACCATAGTTTACATATACATATACCACTTCATAGTTACCCAAAAAAAACCATGAAAACCACGGTTATTTAATCATAGTAAACCATGGTTAATTTTTGTAAGGGTTTGCAAACTTCTACCGATGTTTCATCCGAGGTTTCAGTTCGGACCCCTCACTGCTCTTACTATACCTTCAAGATTTCCATTTCAACTCACTCCCAAAGCCATTCAAGACTTCCATCGACTCAGCACTTTATTCAATTATGTCTCCTTCATCCGGACTATACCATGCCATTCGTTGTGGAGGTGGACGCCTCCAATGTGGGTGGAGGAGCCATTCTCTCCCAACGTGGTCCAGACCAGAAACTTCATCCATGTTGTTTCTTCTCCAGGAAATGTAACCTCACTCAACAGCATTACGGGGTAGGAGACTGTGAATTGTTGGCCATCAAGTGGGCTCTGGAGGAATGGCATCACTGGCTACAGGGCGGCAGTGACCCACTCATTGTCTGGACCGACCACCAAAATCTAACTGGCATCTAGCAGCCAAAACAACTTAACCCTCGTCAGGCATGGTGGGCTCTGTCCTTTGAACAGTTCAGGGTTACCATCTCCTACTGTCCGGGGTCAAAGAATACCAAGGCTGAAGCCCTCTCCAGTCAACATCAGGTAGAGAGTCCCTGGACCAACCCTGCGCCTATCCTTCCATCAGAGATAGTTGTTTCGCCCATCCAGTGGGAGTTAGAAAATCAGGTCAGTCAGGGGCAGGCCTTGGAGCCCCCACCAGCAGAGACATCACCTGGAAGTTTGTTTGTTCCAACTCCCCTCTGGTCTGATGTCGTTCAATGGGCCATTTCTTCTGCTATAGCAGGTCATCCTGGAGTTTTTCAGACTCTCTCTCTTCTCCAGCAGGCCTTCTGGTGGCCCCGAATGGGGTCTGATGTGAAAGAATTCGTCCAGGCATGCGAGGTGTGCGCCTGGGCCAAGACTGTTAATCAACCCAGCACAGGTAATCTCCAGCCTCTCCCTGTACCCATGGTTGCACTTCGCGCTGGATTTTATCTCTGGACTGCTGGAGAGTGAGGGGGAGAACTGCATTCTAACCATCGTGGACCGTTTCTCCAAGGCCGTGCACCTGGTGGCATTCAACGGGCTCCCCACTGCCAAAAACACAGCTGAACTGATAATCGAGCATGTAGTCCATTTGTATGGGTTCCCCGGGGACATCGTCTCAGACAGAGGGCCCCAGTTCACAGCCAAGTTCTGGAGAGCCTTCTGCTGTCGAGTCTTCCTGCAGCCTCTCTTCAGGATACCATCCTCAGACTAGCGGTCAGATGGGGCGAACCAACCAACGGCTGCAGTGCTTTCTGAGATGTTTTGTTGTGGATCATCAGCGCTCCTGGGCCCACTACCTCATTTGGGCTGAATTTTCACACAACCTGCTCACCTCCACTGCCACTGGACTTTTAAGGTATGTTATGGTTTTCAGCCTCCAATGTCCGGCCATCAAAATCTGCAGGTACCATCGGCCCAACAGTTGGTCCGCAGGTGTCGCCGGCTCTGGCAGCAAGCAAGAGATGCTATCCACCGGGCCACCGTTTTCTACACCAGCATCGCAGTCAACACCCACCGGGACAGTTGTTCCATGTTGGTGACAGGGTTTAGCTCTCCACTCGCCATTTGCACCTTTACACTGAGTCCAAGAAACTATCCCCTCGTTTCATTGGACCCTATCGTATCAGCCACAGGATTAACCCTGTCACCTTTTGGCTTCAGCTGCCTGCTTTTCTCTGAGTTCACCCAATGTTCCACTCCTCTCACCTCAAACCCTTCATCACTTCACCCCTGGTACCTGCTGCTCCGGAACCTTCTCCGCCTTGCATCATTGATGGTGGTCCTGCTTATATCGCCCGTCGGATCCTCAATTCGAGATGCCGTGGTTGTGGCACCCAGTACCTAGAAGACTGGGAAGCTTACGGCCTGGAGGAACGATCTTGGTTCCTCTGGAGGTTTATTTTGGATCCAGGCCTTATTCAGGACTACCATCACAGGGTATCCTCTCAGCATGGCCCGTCGGGAGACGGTCCTGAAGACGGGGCGGGGGTTTACTGTCACATGGACCAGTTCTGTCACGCACAAGGGTCATCAGAAATGAGCGCGTCACACAATATATAAACAGGAAGAAGGTTGTAGTCTTTGCTTGTTCATTGAGTCGTCAACCCTCATCCTGCCATCTCAATCAATTCACGTGAGAGCTCACCTTGCTGTGTGCATTAATGTGAACGTTGGTTCCGGTGGGAATCCTAACTCGTTATTCGAGTGTTTACTGAACAAAGTGCATGATTCAACCAACCCTCTCGCTTTCCGGGCTTGGGTTCTTCCTTCCTTCACGGGCGAAACTCCTGCTCAAGTAAGTCTAGCCCAGCCTAGTTTGTGACAGTGTAATCAAATATCAGCTACTTCAAGGCTCTTCCACACTTTCCCGCAGTTCTTTGATACCAGAACTTTAACAAGGCCAATGTTTCATTCTCCAAGTAAGGAGTTCCAAGGACCAAAGTAACTTTTAAATTAGTCCCAGTATTTTATGTGTGGGTCTACAATGCTGTACAGAGCTTCTGCTATGCTGAATATGACTGTAATTGATTCCAGACCGTTTCAGCACTTTAAATCAGTGTAGCTGATCTGTGCAGTTTTACCCTCATACTGCATTTTTACTTTATTGAAAATGCTGAAACACACACACATACACAAGCACACGAACACACACAAAATTCTTTGACTACTCTGACTGCTGGTGTCTCAGATCACTCCGACTATTCACGGCACAAATATCCGCTGCTTTGCTGCTGAAAGAACATGAATGTTTTTAGCCCAGTGTCAGTGTTTGGCAGTTGTAGACTGTGTGAGTGGTTCCATTGATCTGAACACAAATGTACCATCAGTCACTTCACAACCCTCTCTCATGCTCCTGCTGCATAAACTGGCCTTGAGAGTGAGTGAGACAAACAGTTTCACCATCAGAGTGCACACACACACACACACACACACACACACACACACACACACCTACACAAAGATTAAGTGCCTTAAGTGTTTCCAGGCAACTACTTAAAACAATACAGAACTTCGCTAAATCAGCACTTCCTGGCTCCAGATAGTTGTATAAGAGCTGAGGTTTCCAGTAAAGCATTAAGGCGGTTGTTGATTCCTCGAGGTGGCTGTGTGATGAAGGCACTCTGCTCTAATATTACACCCTATGTGTTATAGCATAATTTATAGCTCGTGAGAATGCGCTTCTGATATTGCTGAAATCAGGAAAACAGTCTAATAATACATCCTCTATTAATCCTTTAACAGGCACACAGTGAGGGACTTCATACCTGGATTTTGCATACTGAGAAAGAAAGAAAATAGTAATGGGAAAAGCAAAACAACTATGAATTCTGGTATACAGAATTATATAAAAGTGACCCAACAGACTAGATGCAAAACATTGACACACCTGTACTTGAAAGTAATAATTTAGGTGAACATCTGTCCATGCACTAGACAGAGGAAAAGACAAAGGCTACAGGTAAGGGTGGAAGAGGTGTACCAGAGCATGGTTCAGTTGGACTGGGCGCATGTAGTGTGAGCGCTAACTGTGATGAAGCACAAAACAGGACGCAAAACCAACATGGTACCAACTGTAGTCGGTAATCAAAGCTGCAAAGTCCTTGCTGCACTTCAGCTGGTACTTTGCAAACCTCCTCATACAAGCAGCACGATTGCGTGAAAGATTTCGTGCCACAAAAGCGATAGACCTGTTTAGCAACAGGCTGTGAGAGGGCTGTGAACCACCGTTGACCAAACGACTCAGAATTACTGTCAACAAAGTAACCAGAGCAATGGACTCCACTGCCTTCATCGAGAGCATCGCTCTTCCTGTTTATCCTGAAACCGTCACACCATAATGACGTAAGCGTGCTCCGGCACGAAAGCTGAAACCCAATGTGAGTGCAGGCCACAGGGGGAGTGAGGAGGGGGGACAATCGTACTTGGGCCCGGTTCACGGCAATCATGCCTAGTGTGAGTACACCCCTAATCTGAGAACAAAATAAAATGCAAAAACAAAAAAAGGACGCACAAAACACCTAGCGTAGCATTTAATGATAATACTGGCCTAAAATTCTGCGACATCATGGGTTACGAATCATCTTAATTTAAATGAAAAAAGCTAACACAAAAACAATAGGAATGCCTTTGTGCAAAAATCTGTTTTGATTGCTCATGGACATACCACCACAGTAAATGTGTGTCATGTTTGAGCTACTTTGACTGGACCCAACAGGCCCAGAACCACCACTGAATTACCACTGAATTACCTAAAACAAGAGCTGCAGTTTAACTTCAGTATCAAAATATAACACAGCACAAATGCAATGTGACTCATTTTACCTTCCATTTTTTCACAACGACCCGTCAAAAACCCAGTTTAAGAGGTAATCATAACCACTAGGCATTTGCAAAGCTTCTCTGCATGGGATGTTCTCATGGTTCACAAGGAGCAGTTTAGGGTCCATTTTCACTGCGTGTTGTACCTGTATGACTATGAATGTGAAAAATAAAGAATCTTGAATCTTGAAGTTCATTAACACATTAAAGCTATGTTGGTGATTATTGCTCCTGTATGTATGTGAATGTGTTAATGAGATTTTTTGTTTAATGTTAAGGCTGATTAAAAAGGTGTGTCTCTTACTGCAGTTTTTTTCCAGAAGTAGTGGTTAAACACCTCAGTGATGGTTAGATGCCCATAGAGTGAAAATTCATTCTGTCCCACCTGCAATTTTATCATGCCCTCTCAAAACAGCAGTTACTGCAACTGGTCTGATCATGCTATTAAGTTTCTAGATTACTAATGGAAGAACATGGAGAGGTAGCAAAATTATTGTTGTTTTACACAGGGTTTGAACTGAGGGGGGAACGAAAGGGATTTCAAAACAGTGCTAGATGTCGCCAGTGTGCTCATCATAATGTGGTTTCCAATTTTTGACACTATACAACATGGTGTGTAAAACCATTATACTGAGACAGTAATGCAGTTAGAAGACTCCAGTGCTGTAAATCTAGTGAAAAAGGTCTATTGAGAAAAAAATCACCTCATAGGCTTTCCCTCTAGGGTACCCCATTAGAGCTCTGCCACAATGAACTGGACATGAGCTAATGGCTGTGCAAGCTGCAGTTAGAATGAACTGTTAAATAGAAATAGTTAAAACTCTTTAAACACAAATGTAATATTCTCTGTTTAGGAAACATCGTTTAACACAAATAATAAACAAAAGTGTGTCCCTACTCAGCTAACGGCTATTTGGAGAAAGCAGAGGAAATTTCATCAAACCAGTCAAATTATTAATATGTTTATTGGGCCTTGAAGAATGAGTGGTTTTCTGCTCTTTACGGGGGTGGGATATTGTTTCTGAGGACATCATTAAAATGTTCCCTCGGACCACATGAATTAATTACAGCTTTCACACTCTCTGTCTACCTCCGTCCCTCTCTCTCTCCTACTTTCTTATTCTCCCTGCGTTTGCCTACATCCCTCTCTCCCCACTTCTTTCTCTCTCTCTATCTCTCTCCCTCCCTTAGCTCTTTTCTCTCACTCCTGATAATGAAGAAGGAAAGCAATTACAGCACGATGCTCTGCAAGCTGCAAGTGAACACGCATGCTGACACCACACACACACACACCCACACAAATGCATCTGGCAATTATAGTATGTGGCAATTACAAGCTAAGTCCTCAGAAGTACAATACTTAGGTGCGGTATTCCTGGAAGGTCTCCACCACTCCAGGACTTTCCAGTAGGGCATCACTGATTTAGCGCTTGAAGGGGTTTCAGAATAAGCTGATTTTGAAGCAGAGGTGACAGAAGAGACAACACTGGGCCTGGAAGCCATAACTGCTAGAACAGGTGTCTTACAATCTTAGTATTACCATCACAGCAGGAGAATGCATAGTACAGAGAGCACAAAGACAATAAGTGAAACAACATGCAAATAGATGGTGCCAAATCTGATTGCTTGCAAAATCCTGGGGAGGACTTTTACTCTTTGGACCCGCATTAAATTTTTACATTTACTTTAAAGCTTCACAATGTTTTATTTCTCAACTTCACATTTGTATGAGCTTCTCCTCTTTACTCCAGTAACGTTCAAACTTTGCGCTTCATCATTTCATTTTAGCAAAGATATTCAGTTCCTAACGCAGTTCATTTTCTGTGTTGATGCATGTACAAAGAAGGCCTAATGCAGTTCTGTTCCACTGCAGGTCAGGACTAGAGAATTTTACTCAGAAGAAATAACCTAACTAGAGGTTGTCTGCCTTTGCCATGGACATTGACACACTAGAGAAATGTGGACTGGAACTGGTTGTATGTTTAGAAGACCCCTGCCAAACCTCTAAATCTCAACCCCTGAGTGGATGGAGATTATTTGGGCCAGCAATTCTCTGGACAGTCCAGACCCAGTCCTTCACATCATATTAGGAATGCATTTATGCAATGCAATTAAGTTTATATTTCAATAAATTATTAGGTTCAAAAAATATATTTTAGATTTTAACCAAAGCAATGTTGCCATGCGTCATTTCTCAGGCTTTGCATCCACATTAGCAAGTCTGCTAAGGCTAACATACATTCACATGCGGTCCTGTGAGCACGAGTGAGTGAAACACCTGTGTCATCATAAGAGTTACTGGAGAAGGAGGTGTTATGTCCCGTCGCCACTTTATTTGTTGAGGCATAAAAGTAATTAAGGTAATCAAGGTTATTGTTAAATCTTTTTCATAAAACTATAGTGCATATTACACTTTACTGTCAAAACTGAGAGTGGATTAGGTTCACAAGCAAACAATTATATGAAAACAGCTGCATTTCTCTTGGTTGTATGTTGTAAGCAAATGGAATTAAAAAAAAACAAAATTTGCTTATCACATATCTTCCTTTGACATGATCTAGAAATTAGATTTAAATATGAAATTTGAGAACCCCTGATTTAGGCCTTCTGTTTATTACCAAATTTAGGTACATGATGGGTCAATTTTGTAACAAAGTGTCCGTGGTATGCCCTGAAAGATTGGACTGTTAAAGGGATTTGGAAGAGGCCTGGCCTGATTTTGTAGGTCTATGAAATAGAGACCTACTGGTTTTAGTTCCGCTACCAGGCAGCACACTAACATACATGTATTCTCCTGAAGAGCTCTCCAGGTCACATAGCCCTCCTATGTGTTCAGATGGTATATTCAAACTCAAAGTTGTAATCTCATACTGTGAGATGAGATGACATGGCTCCAGATTTTACAAAGTACAAAGACACAGAGCAAATATATATAAATATACTGAAAATAAATATATGTGAATATAAACTAGAAGTAAAATGTGCAGTTTGGTGTAAGGATGTGCAATGTGGTAAAATGTATTTTTAACATCCAATAAAATGTGCAAATGCTGCATCAGCAGTCAGGTGGAAAATGTGGTTGTGTGCTTTGTATGTGACTGAAGATAAAGTTTCAAATGGTTTAACAGCAACTAGAAATGTCTTTAAGTTGTCTGAATACTGTTTTATTGTGTTCTTAGTGGCTGTGTTTCAGTCTAATGTTTGTCTTTCAGATGTAGATGTCAGTCCAGAGTTTCTCAATATCAGAAATTCTAATTGAACAAGAAAGCTTTTTTATTAACCAGTATTTCCTTTAAAGCTGCTTGAAATATATAATTTGAACTGGTAATATGTAAGTGTTAATACAACATGGTTCACTTTTTTGTGGATTAAAGGTTTTGTACACTATATGGACAAATGTACTGGGACACTTTTAATTACTGAAATTTGGTGGCCCCTTACTTCCCATGAAGGTCAACGTTTTTGGACAACGGCGTATGGTTCCACCTTTGTAGACAGAATGCAGCAGTTTAAGGAGTTTGCAGTTTGAGGAAGAACCTGACACCTTTGAGAAAAAACGGACCAGAGATTGTGAGCAAGGCCTTCTTGTTCATCATCAGTGGCTGACCTCATAAATGCTCTACAGAATGAATGTGCACAAATATGCCACAGAAACTCCAAAATCTTGGGGAAAACCTTGCAAGCTGTCAAAAATGCAAAGGGAGCCCAACTCCATAAGGAAGTATATGTATTTGAATCCAATGTCATTAAAGTCCTGTTGGTGTAATGGTCAGTCGTCCCTTTTATCCGCATAGTTTATTTTCTATACTCTTTCAGTCTAGTTATGTTTCAATCCGCCATCGCCAGGCGGCACTAATCATCTTCTGAGGCGAAGAACACCCAAAAGCAGTCTATGTCATATCCCTCCGCCAAATAGAATAGTCACCCCAGACATCAGTCTTTACCCGATGTGATAAGAAGCCAGCAGCACGTTCAGAAAAGATTTTAAGATCTATGTATTACACTGTCTAAAATTATGAATATCTGAGATTAATAAGTGGTGTTTGGTGGTCACTCCTGTGCTCTGCTCTGCTGTGTGGACCTGTCTCAGCGTGATGACGCGCCATGTGTAGAGATTTGCATTGTTTTGATTCGTGCTGTTCTTCTGCATAACATCTTCTCAAAAGCTCTTTTACCATTAAAACACAGGTCAGTGCTGATTCCTCAAGCTCACACGGCTTCGTCTGTGCAGTTTTCAATCTTTATTAAGAAAAGAAACGACTCTTCGGAGTGTTTTTTTACCGTTCAGTTCGGTCTCTAGTTCTCCAGGGTAAGCAAGCTAAAGAGGCTAACTGGCTGTTAGCCTCCAGCTCAGGAGGCACATAGAACTATTGGGTGTTTCCTTACATTAACCTTAAAGTCAGAGCTTTCTGGAATAGCCCTGACCACTGTGTCGATTAAATATACTAATCTCTTCTGTAGGCCTTTTAAGAGTTCGTCCAGAGTGGTGTTTGTGTGTCAGTGCCTGTTATTCTCAGAGAAACTGGACCTTAAACTGTACATTAGGATATGTATGTATGTATGTATGTACACACTGGAGATATATATGCCCTACATGTCAAAAGTTTGGACACACGTTCTCATTAAATTTTTCCCCTTTGTTTTTTTACTATTTTCTACGTTGTAGATTAATTTTGAT
>JBBJLR010051070.1:0-11737 GCA_037577145.1 Brachypetersius gabonensis
CATCCAGCACCTTTGGGATGAACTGGAACGGAGATTGTGATCCAGACCTTCTCCTCCAACATCAGTGTCTGGCCTCAGAAATGCTCTGCAGAATGAATGGACATGAATTCCCACAGAAACGCCAAAATCTTGTGGAAAGCCTCCCGTGAAGAGTGGAAAGGGGGACCAACTTTATATTAAAGTCTGTGTATTTAAAAGAAATGTCATTAAAGTTCCTGTTCGTTTATCACTCAGACGTCCCAATAGTCCCTTTTGTCCATATAGTGAACCAAAAACATTTTTGTAATTTTACGTGATACTTGTTTATCTCTTAGAATTAAACAGGGTGTTACGGATATGATGCAAATTACAGCTGCTATGAATAGCATTGCATTGTGCCTTATTCACGAAGCACTCCATCCTGAAACACTCCTTATAACTCCAAAATGATCTGGTGGAGCTAAAATGCTGAAGGCAGAAATTTTACCAGATTTTCTTTAAAAAGGTCTCTTAAAGTGGCCGACTGCTCTGCTGGCAAAAGTGAATGGGATGTTTTTTTATGCGTGTGTGTGTGTGTGTGTGTGTGTGTGTGTGTGTGAGAGAGAGAGAGAGAGAGAGAGAGAGAGAGAGAGAGAGAGACAGACAAAGAGACAGTGAGATGGAGGGAGATCTATATGTTCATTGTCCATTTAGAGCAGTGAATAAACTGGCAGTCGTTTACAGAAGTCTATCCTCTTCCTCGGTGCCAAGTCTTTTCTTTTGTTCTTTTTGCCAAGCACTGATGTGATAATTTATGTATAAATGAGAAGAAGAAAGTGTGTATGAGAGAGAAAGCTGAGAACAGACTGCAGCTCCTGATCACTTTTGTCGGCCAAAATGAACTGATCAAAGAACAGACAAGACAAACAAGCTTAAATATGATTTTCAAGAACCAGCCTGAATCTCTTACTCTCCATACATAGTGTGTGGTTATGAATTTCTGCCTTTTACATCTAAACAGTGCACAATTAGTCTAAGATATAAGACACTCTAAACCAACTAAATTCTAAAAATATTTCATGATAATTTACTAAATTGTGCATTTTATCATATTTCATGTTTATCACAATTAAAGAGGCTTAAGTTCAGTTTGTGTTGGGCCTGATAACACCCCTACCTGTGACAAAATCACAGGAAAAACATGGTTAACTGCTTTATTATGAATCTTTCTATTGGTTCATTCGTCATGAAGTTTTCACACAGAGTCAAAAGCTTCTGGTGCTTCTCATTGCAGTTGACACATAATATGTTTTAGTTACTGAACATGTATTATGATTAATAACTGCACAAAAACTGCACATAAAAGCCATTACTGCGTGCCCTGTAACTCTGACTTTATTATTTATTCCTATTCTAATTGCTTTACATGCAGACGCTCACCTGGTACAATGGGCAGCTGTCTCTCAGTGAAGCTGAAAGCCTCCACGGGCTGCTGCAGGGTGGGGAGGGGCAGGGGCAGGACCCCCGGGGTGGGCTCCTGGTGCTTGATGGCGGGTTTGGCCTGCCTGTGGCTGTCCGGCTGGCTGTGAGGGTAGGCCGGGGGAGGTTTGGGCTTGTAGACGTATGGAGTGGTGACATGGTAGCCCATGCCGCCAGGACAAATCTCCTTAAACGCAGCTGAGAGACACATGGAGACAATGTTCATGAAGTGCACTGTTGGAAAATATGTCACTGCTTGTTCCCCTCACTTCCCAAATCCACGACGGTCTGTGGTTTTCCAATCTGCAGCTGCCTCTCTCTCTCTTGTCTCCAGTAGTGAACTGTTGAAACCATGTTTTTGACTAAGTGTAGCTTTTAAAAACTGCACTTTTCTCCTCAGCCTTCTATTAAATGTCTGCTCTTCCATTGCACTTCATTCTTTTATTGATTTTCTATGTATTCGTTAATTTGGTTATTTCTGTATTCTACTTTTATGCTTAAAATGTTATTCTATTCCTGTATATGATAATGGCCTACATAAATAAACTTGACTTGTTTGGTAGTTATCAGTGGTGAATGCTGTGAGGTTGTAAGCAAGGATACAGTGCAAATATCAGAGATCACCCTTTTCTTCTTCAGTCTTTCAAAGATGAAAGCTTTAAACAGTGCCATAAAATAACAAGCTTACATCTCTTCCCTGTTCCTGAGTCCTCTTTCAGTCCTGTGTTTATGAAAAAAGGGGGCACTGACACTGAAAAATGAACAGAAAGGTGGTCTCTGACTTTTGCACGGTACTGCACAGACTTCCAGTGTCCTGGATTTCGAAGTAGAAGTGGCTCAAACCTAAGATAGAGGGCGGTCATTTAAAATTAGGGTCTGGGTTTGGGTCGAACAGCATATGAAAAGAAGCAATGGGGAGTAAGAATTTGGTTGATGTCACATAACCATTTAAGAAGAACCAATATTGTTTATTTGGGACTGTGGTGTGATTTTTATAGGGTCTTTTATTTGCATATAGAGTGGATATATGTAGTAGGAGATTTATATGGGAATCTGGGGAAGTCACACCAGCTGTTAGCAAAATAACCAAAATGTATTCCCCTTGTTAACCTGCCTAAAAGCAGGGGGATGGTCCCATTAGCCCATCCCTCCCATTAACATATTACCTACTGGAGATAGAGTATAATAATATACGCTATATGTCCAAATATATACACTCACTAAACACTAAAAGGAAAAATAGTTTTTACTTTTACTGCTTACTTCAGATGTAGTCAACACTAGAAGTCAATAGTTACCCATCTTTTTCTGCAAAGATGTCCTTAAAACCTCTCACAAATAGCATCCAAATGGCATCAAGGTGGTGCCGATTTGTGGATGTGGTTTAGGACTCGAACTTGAGTGACTGAACACAGTCTTTTTAAACAACAGGGTGTTTTCACAAACTAGTGTTGGTCTAGAATCAGTTTTTGTCACAATGACCACCATAAATAGTTAGGAATCTGACTTGAGTCCTCCTTACAACTGCTTTATGAGTACAAGCCCTCATTTTGTCTAAAATGATTGATAATGGTGAGGTTTTAGAGCTCACAGTTAGTCATACAGGTCCTGAACCACTCTGACAAGTCTGACAAGTCTGACAAGTCTACTTGATGAAGGATGAGATTAGAGTATAGAAACAAAAGTTACCCCTGTAGCTTCTATGCTAAACTAAAAAATTGGATTCCAAAAGTCCAGCTGCTTCTTTTAAGTGCTTCCATAGTTGTAACAGGTGTTCAGTATAAACATACAATCAGTATATTGTCCATAGAAAAGCACTGACCAACAGAAATGGACATGCATGAGCCTAATGTGACCACACTCAACGCCAAGCATTGACTAGCGGGGTATAAAGTCGAACTGCATCTTCTATTGGACTAGTTTGAGTGGTGTTTCTGATCCAGAACTAACACTAATTAACGTTAGTAGTTCAAATGAACATGCTCTGAAATGTTACAAGATTTACTATACAGCTTTCCCAGAAGAGTAGAGACTGTTACTGCAGCTAAGGGGGCCAAACTCACATTAACACACTTAATTTCAAAAGGAACTTCAGGACATATAGTGTATTGTTCGTCAATCAGTTTCATAACATTGTGAGCATCCTGACCAATCACAGCTCCAGATTAATGTTTCTGTTGGGTGTTTAGATGAAGGTATTTTCCTCCAAAGTTAATTTATTGACAGAATGGAAATACGTAGCAATGCTATTACAACACATCTGATGCAGTCCTCTATGGAGACATCAGGAGATCTTGATCATGATTACAAACCGCTTTACTCCCACTGCATTGCTCTCATTTCTGGAGAATGTTCTCGCTTCAAGTACAAAGTTGATCTTTTGTAATAAGACCAAAAAGAGACTCCCACCAGTGAGCAGATGAAGGGTGTGGAAACGTCAAGGCTCGTTTGTTCTGCATCCAGCAGATAAAAAGAAGGTGCCAAACACAACAGCGTGTAGCACTTCGGAAACACAGACTTCCCGAGTTTCCTCTTTAAAACAGTGAAACCATAATTGGAAACGGGGAATGGATATAACTGTATAAAGAATCACTTGCTTTGTGTCAAATGTGTGCGTGCTCCTGCAAAGCCAAACATGAACATCATTACAATACTGGCTACCATGGTAAGAAGATATTAGCTATTATTATTGACAGAATTTGATGAAATTACCTGATTAAAACGTGCAGTTTCATAAGGGAATTGTATTTCTGCCCAATTTAGTGGTTAAAATGGAACCAGACGTCTGAAGTGTTTAATGTGTCTAAAAGTTCCCTCACAGAGAGTTTTTATATGAAAAGACACACTGTCTGATGCCTGATACACTCCTTTAAAATAACTCTGAGAAATGATTTTGGTCTAAAACCATATGGCACTTTCTTTTTGGTTTGCATGTGAGTTCAAAAGGCATGCGTAGCTGCACTGATCACCTGATAACAACTGAAACAGTAATAGGAATAAAATTTGTACACATTAGAAATTGTAGACATTGTGACCCCTGGTTCCATTCACCATCACAGTAAAGAACTGCCAGCTACAATTAACCACTTAACATAAAAACACTGAATTACTTTATTTTAATTTTAATTTATTAACTCTTATAGTCCCGTGTGAACACACTACAGCACAGCACGCCGTGTTTAAAGTGAAGCGGGGGCTGTCACCAATGAGTGGCACCCGAGGAGCAGTGTGTGGGGACGGTACCTTGCTCAAGGGAACCTCAGTGATGACACTAGCTTTTGGGATTTGAACCCACAACCTTCTGATCGCAAGGCTAAAGCTCCTAATCACTAGGCCACCAGCTGTCCTAAAAGTTTTGAATTACCATTGAAGTTTGCCATTAAAATTAAAAATATTTTAAAATGAGTGATAAAATGACAGACCATTTTCCCAGTGATATAAAAGAAATGAAAATATGACATCCATTAAAAAAAAACATTAGTCTTACCTGTTTAAAGGGGTTCAGAAAATCATACATATAACATATTGTAAGTGCTTATGATACGGCATTACATGTTTACAAAGACTGTTAAAAATATGTCAATAAATGCATTTATAACAACCTAAACACACCCACATAGAGTGGACATGGACAAAGAACAAATGCATGCCTTTATGAAAAAGTGGTGGTGGTGACACTAAACCGGTGTGATGGCGTGTAGAAGCATCTAGATAGCAGAGCGGCAGCACACGCATGCAGATAGGTGACAGTGGTGTGGGTGTTGGGAGAGAACAGTGGAAGGTAGGAGAGTGGAGAGATTGAACCAGACCCGAGAAAAGGGTGGGTGGTGGTTCACAGGAGCTTACCTGTCCCAGGCAGGGGGCAGTGGTCACAGTGTGGGCCCCAGGCTTTCCCCACGCTGCAACAGCACAGCTGCTTACTCAGCTGAGTGGAGACTGGGTGCAAACACTGAGCACTCGGGCCGACCAGACGGAAACAAGCACCCCTCTCCTCGCGCACCTGAGGAGCCTCAGCTACAGGGCCAGCAGAGAGCGGGACAGAGGGTAAAGGAGAAAGAGAGGGAGCCAGGCCATCCGAGGACAGATGAAATGAGGGGGTCGGGAATGAGGGAGGTAGAGGGGAGAAAGAGAAGAAGGGAAAGGAAACAAGACAGGGAGGAAACAAACGAGGAAAGGGGTAAAGGAGTCAGAGGGAACGAGCAAGTCAGGGATAAAGAGACCGGGAGGAAAGGAAAGAGAGAGACAGTTAAGGAATGAGGTAGGAAACAAGGAAAAGAAGAGGGGGAGAGGGAATGATGGAGGAAGGGAAAATGTTAGGGAGAGAATATTAGAGAGAGAGAGGCAATGAGAAAGAGAGGTAGAGATACAGGGATGGGGAAATGGAAGGGGAAAGGAGAGAAGGAAGGAATGACAGATTGAGAAGGTTGAGGTGGAGGACAAGGGAAGTAGGAAACAAGGCAAGGAACGAGGGAGGGAGAAAAGGAAGGCAGGAAGGGGGCAGACAGAAGTAAGAAGGGAGAGAAAGGGAAAGAAGGAGGGAGGGAGTATGGGAAGGCAGGAAGGGGCAGAGGGAAGGAGGGGGGAAGGAAGACAGGTAAAAGGGAAAAGGAGAAAGGGCAAGAGAGAAGGGAAAATAGATTGAGGATAGGAGGAGTAAGGAGGGGAAACAGAGAAGTGAGAGGAGAGCGTGGCAGGAGACATTAACATGGGAAAAAAAGAGAGAGAGAGAGATGCCCTTCACCATGTGCCTCGGTGTTTGAAAGCAGCAGTGCAGTTCCACAACTAACATTGCTATTGCTATGACTATAATACATTTACTGTGAGCTACACAACAGTCCACTGTAATGTGCAAGAACTACCCGGGTGAAGTCCAGAAAATGTAGATCACCTACAAAGATCCTGTGAAGCACACACACCAACACAGCGCCATGCAAAGCCATCAGCGTGACTAGCGAAGCAGGGTTCCAGAAAACATGCACACACAACACACAGAGACGCAGAGTCAGAGAAAAGCCATGAATCAGCACATTTGCAGTTTAATCAAGGCTCAATCTCAAATGGCTCCCTGTTCCCCTTGTAGGCTATAAAGCTACTGCTGCAACACCAGAAAAGTGCTCTAAGAGTTAGAGGGGGAGTCTTGATGATTGGTCGGACCAAGCTTGGCTTTCTGTTAGACATGTCTGTGTGTAGGGGGCAGTAGGGAGCCACTAGAGATTCAGACAGTCAAGAGTTTTAGTGCCAGTGTGCCGTAATAAAACGGTTTAGTTTGGGGTTTTGGGTTTTTTTTGTTTTTTTAGAAACCCACCTTGCACCCATCTTTCTGGTGTACAAGTAGTGACTATAGCCCACCAATTTCAAAGTATCTATACCCATCCTGTGACACAGTTTCTGACCACTGAACCACTCTGGGTGTTTTTTCTTGCTTGGCAGACCTCCACACACTACCATGACTGTAGCATGCTGTACTGAGAAGCTAGAAGCTAGTCAATGAAATAAAGGGAGGGGGGGGTTACCAACAGGTGGACTACAAGACCTTTAAGGCGTTTGGAGCGGAAGTGCAAGGCTGGGTTTCTAACAAAAGTAGTGAGTGAGTGTATAAAGCACTAGCTGTTGATTGAATGCAGAAGGCAGACTAGTGGTCAGTTTCAGCCAAAAGATGATTATACTCATACAACTCATGGCTCAAACGTACAGAACAGCTGAGAGTAGGTCTGCTGGTTGTGATCAGATTTGGACATTGAAAGGGCCATCCTTGATTCAAGATGCTTTCTAGATTCTTACACATTCAGTTGCCTAAATTTCCTCCTTCTTAACCCTGGGAGTATTTTTCAGAAGAGGACTTCTCGATTACCTGGATACATTCAACAAAGTCTAGCAGAGGTTGGGAACAGTTGTACTAGACAATCCTCATTTTTATCTTGAATAGATGAGATAACTTCAGTTAACTAGAGTTCACTTCTGCCCAATCTAGTAATCCTGGGCAATCCTCACTTTATCTTAAAGAGCAATGGCAATTAAATTTCGAACTTTTGCTCTCTTTCCCAGCTCTAGGTTAGTAAAAGCTGGTCACTATGTTTAATCGTGATCAGGTTAAAAAGAGTGAACCACTATAACATATAACAGCTAATCTTGCAGTGATGCTGCAGCACCAGATGTGGTTTTATTGAGAACACACAGTTGGGGACAACTTGTGAAACCTTTGGTGTTGGATTCTGGTGAAGTCCATCACAAACAGGGCAATTCAAATTCGTGGTCGGCCAAAGTATTCAAGGTAAAGAAGCAAGGTAATGAAATTATTACATCAGTTTAATTTTTAATGGTTTATGTATTTTAATTAAGTTTTTTTAATGGTTCTGCATATTTTGAACGAAGTCATGCAGAGGGATTTGATGTGAAATGCTCTGTTCTGCAGAAACTGAAGGAGAAATTATCACAGCAGTAGTGAATGGAATCTGAAACCCAATGAAGTAAATGCTTCTACAAGAAAGCTCTCTCACAGAAAGCTATTACACAAAATTGTAATGAATGTGTTACCTAGTGCCTGAGATGTTTTATTATAGTTTTAAGAAGGATTTAGCTACCCGTCACCTTTCGTGCTGTTCATACCGCATGTTGTTCACGTATGAGAAATAGTCACTTTGCCTTTTTTACTGATTCATAGCAAATATGTACATGAACACGATGTCTTACCATCATCTACAGTACATTCCTTAACAGAATGCACACTGGAAGTTCGGGGTAGTAAATAAAATGGTGTTGTTGCTACTCCTGGTTCCATGTACCGCTATTATACAGAAACTGATTTAGTAAGATTCTACATTTAAATGCAGAATGCATTTTAATAATAACTTTTATATCTCAACCACTGGAATATGCAGATTTTTTTTGGACAATTTCAACTTTCAGCAATGGTCCTAGTTCGTGCTGATGTCACGTAGCCATGGAGACGCTAAACGATCAGGCCGTGTGTTATATTATGTTATATTTTTCGATAATTTCATCGCTGTTGTTTCAGCTTATTGAGAAGTCCTGCTTTGTGAAATATCCCCCAGTTGGTGAACTGCTGCAGAGTACTGAATAGAATTTGGGCCCAAAACCCTAATCAGGGTGGGATATGCATCCACGCCAGCCAAGCGGCAGCGGCCATGCACTTACTCGAGCCAGGCAGTGAGTTCAGACCAGAAAGAGTGCTCAGGTGTGATATATCAATCTGACAGTCTACACAGATTACAGGCACAAAAGACATCACGAGGACATTCATCTGAAGCTTCGGTTAGTGCAGTTATTAACAAGAGAAAACATGCTCACATTTGTTTGTACTAGCATTAGCATTTATTAGCATTAAAGTGGCATTAAATCACATGTACCTATCCCAGATAAACTCCATCAGCCAAGATGTCTCTGGTGTCAAAAGTTTGCTTCTTCAGTTTTGCACTACAATACTATTGCAGCTCACATGCGACCAAACTGCATCTTTTAAAGTGCTTTTACAGCAACGTCCCGTCGTATCACAGGCATACATTTAGCAACAGTATTCAAGATCTGTGCCATTCAAACCTGCAAAGGGTTAAACAATATTTTATCAGGTTCCTATCTGCCCTGAGAGCCCCATTGATTCCATCAGCATGACGGGCTCCTTCATTTCTGAATATATATACAGAATATCCACCACTCTTGCGGAAATTCACAAAATACTGTGTAAACGTGCGTATATGGAGCTTTCAAGGGCTGTAACTATTATCACAAGATCCCCCCAGTGATGCCACAACCATCCTTTGAATTGGAGTCCAAGAGTGCATAACTGGCCACGCTGTCGTTGAATACATAATGTTTTTTGATTAGTCATGACAACAAACGGGCGTGAAGCCGACAAACTTCACGTGCTACTAAATGGGCTCAAGATCAATTTCAGTTGGGAGTTTTCATAGGATGGCTGGGCATAAACTGTGGGGAGAGAATTGTAGTGCTAATGGGTCAGAAACACTGTTACTGGGTTGAGATACACTGGAAACTGGCCATCGCAGTACAGTTCAGGTATGGATCCTGTAGACACATCTAAATTGGGGGATGCCTTAAACCATGTTAAGTAATCTCAAATGGACTTGTACATGTGGTTTCTGAAACACTGTACTGATGTCCTCTAAAACAAGCCATAAAACCCAAGTGGTTCAACTGTCTAAGCACTAAGCAAAGTAGTTTATTTAAGTGTATTACGAATATACTTATATATAGTATACTTTATATACTATATTTTATATACTCAAGAATAGTATAGTTTGACTTAGTATATAGTATACTTGACTTATACTGATAAGTATAAAGAAAGTATATAAAGTATACTTTTATAAACTTAAAAATGTTCCAATTTAGTCCAAAGAAGTTTTAAATTAGTATACTTTCTAGTACACTACAAGTGCACAACCTGGATACTTGCTATACTAATACTCAAGCATACTTAATAAAATAAACTTCAAGTATATGACTTTTTGCTCAGGGTATCCATGACCTGGCTAAGAGAACATAACTAGTGGGTAGGAATTGACCAGTTAGACTAAATAGGAAATTGGGAAGGTGAGAGCAAAGGGAAAAACTAAAAAAGCAAACTTTAGACACAACATACATCCTGATGGACTGGGATAAGAGGAAATCTGAGTGAATTGGATTTTCCACCAAACCATCACTTTAAGTCAATTTGCTTCTATTTCAGTGCACAAGTGTTGAAAAACCCATCTCTGCACGCTACATCCGCACACACACAGAGACACAGCAAAAGCTGAGGAGAAAAAAAAGAACGTTTCTTTTCATCCTCGTCTGAACAAAAGGTCAGGACGGCCCGTTCCAAAACTGTCATCTGGCACTTCCAAAACACTCTTCAACGCCGATATAACATCTGCTGCATTTAATATTCATCAGGGAGACACGGAGAGTGTACTCAGGTTACTGCTGTGCGTGTGTCTCTGTGTGTGTGTGTGTGTGTGTATTCGTGCAGAGAGCGGGCGTCTCTTTCTGGCTGCTTTGTGATCGAGTATTTGATTCTGCACTCAGATGATTCAGACTGCCGCACAACAATCATCTGCAAGCGTTTGAATATGCTTCTCGCTCCAAAGTATCACCTCTATATGACAGCTGCCTCAACACACCCAAACGCCATGAAGAAGGAACGAGAGAGATGCTCTCACTGTAAAACTCATTATTTAAATCAAGGATGCAACAGTCATTAATTAACAATCAGGACAGTCACATTTATAATGAAAACTCCACACATATACATTGGTCTGTTTGTGACTAAACATGGGAAAAGAAGAGAAGAGATGAGAAAAGAAGAAAAAGTGAAAGCCAGAGAATATGAAGAAAGGAAAAGAAAAAAAGAGAAAATAATGGAAAAAGGAAATAAAAAATAATGAAGGCAAGAAGAGAAGAGATGTAAGCGAGAAAAGAGGAGCAAAAAGGAAACGAAGAGGAGAGAAAGGAGAGAAGAGAATAGGCGAAGAGAGAAGAGGCAAGAACAGAAGAGACGAAGCTAGGAGAGAAGAGAACAAAATAGAAGAGAAGAGCTAAAAGGAAAGGAAGAGGTGAGAAAAGGCGAGAAGAGAAGAGCAAAAATGAAGAGAAGAGGCAAGAAGAGGTGAAAAGAGAAGAGGCAAGAAGAGAAGAAAGGAGAAGAAAAGAGGTGAGAAAGAAGAGGCAAGGAGAGAAGAGATAAGATGAAAAGAGATTAGATGAGATGAGAAAAGATGAGAAGTGATGAGATGAGAAGAGAGGAGAGGAGAAGAGAAGAGAAGAGAAGAGAAGAGAAGAGAAGAGAAGAGAAGAGAGGAGAAGAAAAGAGAAGAAAATAGAAGAGAAGAGAAGAGAACTCACGGTAGCAGGTGGTCAGGGTGGCGTCCGGCATAAAGCCAGGTTTGCATAGGCACCTGTAGCTGCCCATGGTGTTGATGCATTTCCCGTTGGGACACACTCCCTGCAGCTGGCACTCATTGATGTCTGGGTGGGAAAACAGCAAAAGAGAGACAGAGAGAGGTTAAATACAGCACACATAAAACAGATCATGTTTTATCTGTACACACGGCGTCTGACAGAATCTGTGCAGCGCGACTGAGTGATCCAGGTTGTGTTCCATGTTTTGTGTGAATATTTCATAGTGCTTTTCCCATCTGGATTCAAACCAAAAGTTCTGGAATATTCTGCCAGCTTAGGTCAAAATCAGCAGCACCAGGACAGGGAAGGGGGGGGGAGGGGGGGGGGGGGGGGGGGGGGGGGGGGGGGGGGGGGGGGGGGGGGGGGGGGGGGGGGGGGGGGG